>JAAAKG020140636.1:0-12060 GCA_010014905.2 Druon quercuslanigerum
CGGCTCAGGGATCGAACCCCGGACCTCTGAGGTGAAGTCCGAGCGTCTAACCACTGAGCCACCGAGGCTCTAAATAAATAGTTTAATGTTGAATCAAACAGTTGGTTTTTATAAAAAAAATAGTTTAATTTTCAACCAAAAATAAGAATATTAAACGAAAAAGGTAATTTTGAATAAATAGTTTAATTTTCTGTCAAAATATTTAATTTTGAAAATAAAAAAGACATATTTCCTACAAAACAGATAAATTTTCTACAAAAAAGGCAATTTTTTAAAATAAATTTTTAACAAAAAAGATGCACTTGTAACCAGATAATTAAATTTTTAACCAAAAAGATGAATTTTCGACCAAGCAGATTAATTTCCTACCAAAATTAATCATAATAATTTTGAATGAAATTGTTAAATTATTAAACTATTTGGTTTAATAATTTAACTTTTTTCTATTTAGACAAATTATCTACAAAAAAGTTGAATTTTTAAAATAAAAGTATTATTTTTTTAAACAAAAGTTTATTTTCTACCAAATACTTAAATTTTCAAATTAATATTTTGACGTAAATCAAACAGTTTGGTTTTCTACCAAAATAGTTGAATTTTCAACCAAAAATAAACATATTCAACGAAAAAGTTCATTTTCACTAAATATTTTAATTTTCTGTCAAAATATTTAATTTTTAAAATAAAAAGACGTATTTGCTACAAAAGAGATAAATTTTCAAGAAAAATGTAATTTTTTAAATAAATTTTCAACAAAAAAGATGAATTCGTAACCAAACAATTGAATTTTAAACCATAAAGATAGATTTTCCACCAAGCAGATTAATTTCCTACCAAAATTAATTATAATAATTTTCAATGAAATTGTTGAATTATTAAACCAAATAGACAAATTATTTACAAAACAGTTAAATTTTTAAAATAAAAATATGATTTTTTACAAAAAAGTTTATTTTCTACCAAATACTGAAATTTTTCAATAAATAGTTCAATGTTAAATCGAACAGTTGTTTTTTTTTATTAAAATAGTTTAATTTTCAACAAACAAAAAAATATTTAAGAAAAAAGTTAATTTTGACTAAATAGTTTAATTTTCTGCCAAAACATATAAATTTTCTAGAAAAAAGTTAATTTTGATATAAATTGTCAATCAAAAAGATGTCTTTTCCACAAAACAAAATGAATTTTTAATATAAAAACAAAATTTGTTTACAAAATTACTAATATTCACTTAAAGAAATGACTTTAAGTAGTGAACTTTCCAACAAAAACGCATAAGTTTAAAAAAAGGGAATTTTGAACATGTTTAAGTAAAAGCTCAAACAAAAAAACGAATTTTCAACAATAGTTAAATTTTTAACAAAATTAATGAAGTTTTGAGCTGAAAAGACAGTTGCAACACATTTTTGAATTTTTAGAACAAAAATATGACTTTTCACTGAAAAAGTTAATTTTCCACCGAAACATAAATTTTGCAATGAATACTTCAATTTATGATAAAAGAGTTGAATTTTTTACCAAATCATTTTAATTTTTAACAAAAATCTTGAACTTTTAAAATGAAAAGACAAATTTTTTACGAAATTATTTTTACATTTTTGCAGAGTAGTTCAACCTTAAACCAAGTAGTTAGTTTTCAATAATAAAAAAAAATTATAAACCAAATATTTCATAGTTGATATTTTAAACAAAAGAGATTTTAATTTAAAATAAGAAACATATGAATTTCATATAAAAAGTATGATGTTTAAGAAAGTTTAATTTTCAATCAAATAGTTTATTTTTGTACCACTCTTGTATTCTTAAGCTAAGAAGGAGGATTGTTTACATAATATATAAATTTTCAACGAAAAATCTAATTTACAACCAAATGGTTAATTTGTGAACCAAAGAAGATTAATGTTTAAATAAACATCTAATAGTTGACATTTCAACGGATAGAGATTTTAATTTGTAATGAAAGGTACCCTTTAATTTGGTTCGAAATTTATCTCATTTGCTTAAAAATTCGAGTCTTTTTTTGTAAATTTAATTATTTTTTGTAAAATACAACTATTCTCTTAAAAAATCGTTTTTTGGTCCAAAATTAAACTACTTTGAAAAAAATTCTTCTTGCTAAAAAGAAATCGTTTGGGTTAAGTATTAAACTCTTTTGTTCGAAATCAATTTTTTTAACATTCAATATTTTAGTTAGTTTTCTTAATTTTAAAAAAATTTTAAATTTTGTTTGTTAGTTGAAAATAAATTTCATGTATTAAAATGTAACTTCCACTTCAGGCTGAATAATTATATTTTAAATTGAAAATTTACCTTTTCTGGTTTAATTTCCTATTATTTTGAAGTAATTTCATTTATTTTTTGAAAATCCGTGATTTTTCAAGAAAATTACTTTTATTTGAAATATTATTTAATTTTAATATAATTAAAATACCTTTTGTTTCGAATTTCAACTGTTACATGTTCCTTCAGGAATTCATCTTTTTTGGTTCACACACCAAACGATTCTACTTTTTTAATTAAGAATTAAAAATTTCGCTAGAAAACTAAAATATTTCGTTGAAAATTACATTTTTTATTAAAAATTCATCCCTTTGATTGAAAAGTAAACTACTTTTATAAAAAATCCAATTTTTTGGTGAAATTTAACTGTTTTTTATTTTTAATTTAAATCTCTTTTGGTTAAAATATCAACTATAACATTTTTTGTTTATAATTAATTTTTGTTGTTGAAAATCAACTACTTGGTTTAAATTTAAACTACTTTATAAATAATGTATTTTTGTATTTAAAGAATAATCATTTTAGTTGAAAATTCAACTATTTTTTAGGAAACTTTTTTTTAGAAAAAAATCAACTGTTTGATCATAAATTGAATTACTCATTTAAACATTTAAGTTTAGGTAGAAAATTAACTTTTTAAGTGAAAAATCATATTTTCGGCTTAAAAGTTCATTAATTTAGTTTAAAATTTAACTATTTTGTTAAAAATTCATTTATTTCTTTGAGTTTATAACTATTTAAAAGAAAAAAATTTTTTTTTTTTGACTTAAACAGATTCAAAATTTGATTTTATTGTTTAAAACATACGCGCTTTTGTTGAAAATTCAACTATTTGGGTAGTCATTTCTTATAGTAAATATTAGTAATTTTGTTCAAAATTTGTATTTTTAGATTTGTATTTTGGTAGAAAAATCAACTGTTTGATTCAAAATTAAATTAATTATTTAAAAATTTAAGTATTTGATAGAAAATAAACTACTTTGTTGAAAAATAATATTTTTGTTTTAAAAATTCAACTTTTTTGTAAATAATTTGTTTTTTTGGCTTAATAATTAAACAATTTCATTGAAAATTAATGCACATCGTTATTAATTCTTCTATTTTACTAGGAAGTTAGTCTTTTTTTTTTGGTCCAAATTTAACTTAATTATTAAAAACTCGACCTTTAAGGTTGAAAATTCGTTTTCTGTCGTAGAAAACTAATTTTGCTTCTTTGAAAATTTATCTTTTTTTCTTATGAAATCAACCTTTTTGTTGAAAATTCATCCAATAATTTGGAAAGGCTTTTTCGCACGTTGAAAATTCAAGTTTTTTTTTTAATTAGTTATTTTTTAAATCCAACTATTTTGTCAAGTTTAAATTAATCTTTCTAGTTTAAAAATGAATTTTTTTGCTGAAAATTCCACTATATGTTTGAAAAAGCAACTTTTTTGGTTGAATTAAAATATTTTTTTTTATTCAAGAATTTTGTTAGAAATGTATCTTTATAAATTGAAAATTTGGCTACCTTATTGATAATTTAATTTCTTTCTTCAAAACCGAACTTTCTTTTAAAGCATCTTTTTGAAATAAAAAATCAGATGTGTTGTTAAAAATTCGTTCTTTTTTGTTAAAAAACTTAATTATTTGGTTAAATATTTTACTGTTTGTTTGAAAATTCAACTACTTTCTCAAAAATTAATTTTGTAATTAATTTTTGGTTAGATTTTCGTTGCATTTAACTGGTTTAAAATTCATATGTTCTTTTGTTGAAAAGTAATTTTTTATACTGAAAATTTAACTATTCCTACTTTTATTTAAAAATTTATTTTTGAGTTGGAAATTCAACTATTTGGTTAGTCATTTTTTTTTTGTCCAAAATTCAACTTAATTGTCAAAAACTCGACCTTTTAGTTTGATCATTCGTTTTCTGTCGTAGAAAACTAATTTTTCTTATTTAAAAATTTATGTTTTTTTATGTAAAATTAACTTTTTTGTTGAAAATTCATCTGATAATTTGGAAATGCTTCTTTTGAGGTTGAAAATTCAAGTTTTTTTTTTGCTAAAAAATTAGTTATTTTTAAAATTCAACTATTTTTTAAATTTCAAATTAATCTTTCTTGATTGAAAATAAATTTTTTTTAAATTCCACTATATGTTTGAAAATGCAGTTTTTTTGGTTGAATTAAAATATTTTTTTTTTAATCCAAGAATTTTGTTAGAAATGTATCTTTATAGGTTGAACATTCAGCTACTTTATTAATAATTTAATTACTTTCTCCAAAATCGAAGTTTTTTTTAAAGCATCTTTTTTACATAAAAAGTCAGATGTGTTGTTAAAAATTCGTTCTTTTTTGGTTAAAAAATTAATTATTTGGTTACAAATTTTACTGTTTGTTTGAAAATTCAACTACTTTGTTAAAAATTAATTTTTTAATCAATTTTTGGTTGGGTTTTCGTTGAATTTAACTGGTTTGAAAATCTATTTTTCTTTTGTTGAAAAGTAATTTTTCATACTGAAAATTGAACTATTCCTATGTTTATTTAAAAATTAATTTTTGTGTTGGAAATTCAACTATTTAGTTATTATTTTTTTGTTTTGGTCTAAAATTCAACTTAATTGTTAAAAACTCGACCTCTTAGGTTGAAAATTCGTTTTCTGTCGTAGAAAACTAATTTTAGTTCTTTGAAAATTTATCTTTTTTCTTATAATATCAACTTTTGTGTTAAAAATTCATCTAATAATTTGGAAACACTTCTTCGCAGGTTGAAAATCCAAGTTTTTTGTTAAAAAATTAGTTATTTTTAAAATCCAACTATTATTAAAATTTCAAATTAATCTTTCTTGATTGAAAATGAAATTTTTTGTGGAAAATTCCACTTTTTGTTTGAAAATGAAACTTCTTTGGTTGAATTTAAATCTGTTTTGTTCAAAAATTCGAGAATTTTTATCGAAATATCAGCTACTTTATTAATAATTTAATTACTTTTTCCAAAATCGAAATTTTTTTTAAAGAATATTTTTCAAATAAAAATTCAGATGTGTTGTTAAAAATTCGTTCTTTTTTGGTTAAAAACTTTATCTTCAAGAATTATAGAATTAATAATAAATATATCTCTACGAAGAAAGTTGTTTTTTATCATTTTTTTTATTCCAGAACCCTAATCATTTGACATGACATTTCTTTGATGCAGAGCGAGAAAAAAAAGTTGGTAATCTCAGCCACGAGACAGCTTAATTTTTTTCACTCGATGCTTCAGTATTGATGTAATCTTACGTCATTTCGACTTATGACACTCCGAGCCGATTCTAAACGATCTGGATCCTAATTTTTTTCAGACATCAGTTTTCGAGGGATAGAGAATATGAAAGTACCCGATTTAGTTCGGTCCTTTCAGGCTTTTTTCCATTAAAAAAAAAACTAGATCTTTTTTATTATACTCTAAATTTAAATAAGTCAAAAGTTACTTTCCAAATCAGTGAATTTTCACTCAGAGATAAGAAGAGTCATTTTAAGTTTTTCCGATTCCTTAAATTTTAAATTAAAAAAGGTCAATTTTCAAATAAAAAAATTAACTATTAAATTTTCAATTGCAAAATTAATTTTCACAAAAATTTAGTTTTCATGAAAATGGTTAAATTTTTAATAGAATAGATGAATTCTTAGCCAAAATGTTGAATATTTGATTTAAAAATCAAAAAGATGCTTTTTCAACCAAATGCAAGGATTTTAAAACAAAAAGTTGAAGTTTTAACTAAAAAAGAGTTTTCTCCAGAACAGAAAAATGAGTTTTCAACAAAATGTTCAATTTTCAACAAAAAAATTCGTCGAAAATCATGAAGCTTTAACCAAAAGAATGATTTTTGAACAAAGAAGTTCAAGTTTCAATATATATTTTAGTGTTTTTTTTTAATTAAATTTTTCTCAAAGGTGATTAATTCTTCTCTGAGTAGATAAATTTTTATTAAATTTTAAATGATTGGTTGAACTTCCAACTAAAAAAGAGAATTTTTTAGCCAGAAATGTAATATTTAAATGTTCAGTTAATAAACATAATTTTAAACAAAATAAACATTTTCAACAAAAGAAATTAATTTTCAACGAAAATGATGAATACCCAAACGCAAACATTATTTGTGAAGAAAATACAAGAATTTGCCAACAAAAAGTTGAGTTTTTAACTAAAAAAAAATTTCGGTAAAAAGAAAATTTTAAGATAATAGTTCAATCTTCCAACAAATATATTAATCTTCATCTAAAAAAAAATTAAAAAAAAACAGATCAGCTTTCAACTTTTCAAAGGCTGAATTTATCACAGAAGCAATAATATTTTCTACCAAAAAAGGTAGAATTTTCTACCAAAAAGTTAAATTTAAAATTTAAAAAATACCAAAAAGGGAGGAATTTTCAAGGAAATAGATAAAATTTCAACTAAAAAGATTTTTAAAATTTCTCCGAAGAAGATTACTTTTCTACCAAAACGGACGAATTTTTAAGAAAATATCTTAATTTTCGACCAAATAGGTTAACTCGCAACTAAAAAATTTTGATTTTCGACCAACAATAGGTTATTTAAATTTCTAATTATCGAGAATAATTTGCAACAAAATAGTTACATTTTTTACCAAAAAAAGATGAGTTTTGAACCAAGAATATTAATTTTTTATCAAAAAGACAAATTTTCAACCAAATGCAAGGGTTTTAAAACAAAAAGTTAAATTTTTAACTAAAAAAAAGAGTTTTTTCCAGAAAAGAAAAAATGAGTTTTCAGAAAAATGTTCAGTTTTCCACAATAAAAAAAAAGTCGTCGAAAATCATGAAGCATTAACCAAAAGAATGATTCCTGAACAAAGAAGTTTAAGTTTCAATCAAAAGTTTAGTATTTTTTTGTTATGTAATTTTTCTCAAAGGTGATTCATTTTCCTTCAAGCAGATAAATTTTTAATGAAAAAATATTTATTTTTAACAAAAAATGAATTAAAATTTGAATCGAATTTAAAAATTTTTATTTTTCCTCTAATCTAAGATTAATTTTCTAAATAAAAAAAGAATTTTCAAGATAATTTTTTTGACAGAAATGTAATATTTAAATATTCAGTTAATAAACCTAATTTTACACAAAATAGTCACATTTTCAATAAACGAAATTAATTTTCAACGAAAATGATGAATTCCCTAAACAAAAACATTAATTTTGAATAAAATACAAGAATTTTTAAACAAAAAGTTGATTTTTTAACTAAAAAAAAAATTTCGGTAAAAAGAAAATTTTAAGACAATAGTTTAATTTTCCACCAAACAGATTAATCATCATCTAAAAGAGAAAATTTTGAAAAAAGCAGATCAACGTGTAACTTTTCAAAGGCTGAATTTTTCACAGCAAAGTTTAATTTTGAACCAAGAAAATGAATTTTGGACTAAAATGAATCTGAAAACAAAAAATATGAATTATTAACAAAATATTTAAACTTTCTACCGAGCAGGTAATTACAAAATAATAATTATGAAACAAAAATATTTTCTACAAAAAAAAGTAGAATTTTCAACAAAATTCAATAATTGTCTACCAAAAAGTTAAATTTTAAATTAAAAAAGATTAATTTTCAACCAAAAAGAGACGAATATTCAAGGAAATAGTTAAAATTTAAACAAAAAAGATTTTTAAGAATTTCCCCGAAGAAGATTACTTTTCTACCAAAACGGACGAATTTTTAAGAAATTATATTAATTTTCGACCAAATAGTTAAATTCGCATTTAAAAAAGGTCACTTTCATCAAAAAAATAGAATAGTTAAGTGCCTAATTAATAAAACTAATTTTCAACAAATTTGTTATATTTTCAACAAAAGAGATTACTTTTCAACTAAAATTATGAAACCGAGAAAATTAATTTTCAACAAAGTAGTTCAACTTTCCACCAATTAGTTGAATTTGATACTAAAAACGATGATTTTTTTTAACAAGAATATTATTTTTTACCAAAAAGGCAAATTTTTAATATACATTACGAAAATGATAAGTCCTTAACAAGTGGATACATTTTTGACATAGTAGTTCCAGTTTTATAAAAGTAGTTGAATTTTCTAAAAAAAAAAATGTAAGAAAAAATAGTCGAAATCAACCACAAAAATGCGCTTATTTAATAAATTTGTTTAATTTTTTTTTTTAAATTAATTTTTCTCAAAGAAGATTGATTTTCTACCTAGAAAGACGAGTTTTTCACGAAATAATTACATTTCCTAACAAAGTGATGAATTTTCAACTTAAATGGTGAATCTTTAATAAAAAGAAACATATTTTTACGAATAAGATTAATTTTTTGCCAAAAAATTGAATTTTTTAACTTTAATTTTCCAATGACAAAAAATATGAATTTTTCGCAAAGTAGATTATTTTTTTACTAAAAAGAGCAATAATTAATCTTCTCTTTCCCCTAAATTCTCTTCCCTTTCCCTACTTATTCTTTTTTAATTCCTTCCTCTTATTTACACTCACCTATTATCCTTCCCTTCCTATTTTTCCTCTCTTTTCTCACCCCGAATTACCACATTTTTCCTGGTTTTCGTTCCCTCGTTTCCCCTATTTCTCTAATTTCTCCTCGCATTCCCATACACGCACTAATTTCCCCTATTGATCCCCCTATCTCCTCAATTTATTTTCCCTAATCTTACCTACAACCACTTAGGGTAGACTCCTTAATTCTCCTCCTCAAACTTCCAATTCCTCCTCATTTCCCCTATTTCACCTACCTTTATTTCCCTTATTTACTCTACTTCCCTCTTCCCACGCCTCTAATTTTGACTACTTTTATTCACTAATTTTCCCTCACCTCCTTTATCTCCTCTCCACTACTTTTCTCCTAATTCCTCTTTCTTCATTTTCTCTTAATTTTCCTTGTCCCTGCTCCTCATTTCGCTGTTTGTAATTTCCCTTTAATTCTTAGACTTTACTTCCGCTACTTCCTCTTACCTCAATTCATAACATGGAAAAGTACCATGTATTTCCTTTAATATCCCTCCACTTACTTACCCTCATTTACCCTCATTTTCCCGACTTTCTCTTTACAAATTTCCTTATACTTCCCTCCACTAATTTTCTGCCACTTCCTCTATTTCCACACTCTTTATTTCCCCTACGTTTCCCGTCCCTATTTTTCTCTGACTTTACCTCCACTAACTTTACTCATTTCTCCTGTTTCCCCTTCCTTCATTTCCTTTCAATTGCCGAACATCCCCTCAAAAATTTGTCTCACACTTCTGTCCACTAATTTTCCCCTACTTCCTCTTTTTTCATTTTCTTTCAATTGCCCTCTTCCCTGCCCCTCATTTCACTGTTCGTAATTTCCCCTCCATTCTTACACTTTACTTCCGTTACTTCCTCTTACCTCAATTCCCTTAATTAATTTCCCCTCACTTACTATACTTCCTCTTCATCATCTACTTATCCCTGTATTTCCTTTTATTCCCTTCCACTTATTTACCCTCATTTATTCTCACTTTCCCGACTTTCTCTTTACAAATTTCCTTATACTTCCCTCCACTAATTTTGTCTCACTTCCTCTATTTCCACTCTCTTCATATCCCCTACGTTTCCTATCCCTAATTTTCTCTGACTTTACCTCCACTAACTTTCCTCACTTCTCCTATTTCCCCTTCCTCCATTGCCTCTCACTTGCCCGACTTCCCCTCAAAAACGTTTCTCATACTTCTCTCCACTAATTTTCCCCTACTTCCTCTTTTTTCACTTTTTTCAATTTTCCTCGTCCCTGCCCCTAATTTTACTGTTTGTAGTTTCCCCTCAATTCTTACACTTTACTTCCGTTACTTCCTCTCACCTCAATTCCCTTAATTAATTTCCCCTCACTTCCTATACTTCCTCTACATCATCTACTTATCCCTGTTTTTCCTTTTATTCCCTTACACTTATTAACCCTCATTTACCCTCACTTTCCCGACTTTCTCTTTACAAATTTCCTTATACTTCCCTCCACTAATTTTGGCTCACTTCCTCTATTTCCGCTCTCTTCATATCCCCTACGTTTCCTATCCCTAATTTTCTCTGACTTTACCTTTACTAAATTTCCTCACTTCTCCTATTTCCCCTTCCTCCATTGCCTCTCACTTGCACGATTTCCCCTCAAAAATTTTTCTCATACTTCTCTCTACTAATTTTCCCTCATTTCCTCTATTTTCCCACCCTTCATTTTCCCAACGTTTCCGTTCCCTCTGACTCTGACTTCACCTCCACTGACTTTGCCTCACTTCTCCTACTTCCCCTACCCTCGTTTCCCCTCACCAACCTACTTTACCACCACTGATGATTTCCCCTAATTCCCCGCAATTCTTTCGCTCTCAGTTCCTTTTCACAGTTGCTCCTCATTTCCCCTATATCCCCTCTCTTTCCCTCCAATGATTTTCCCTGCCTCCTTTCCACTTATTTACCATCATTTCCCATCACCTCCCCTATTTTTCCTTCCTCACCTCCCCTAATTTCCCACCCCTAATTTCTCCTACATCCCTTCCAATCGTGTACCCATATGTTAGTACGTCCGGCCGTAAATCCACATGGTTCGAGATTACGATTTTACCGACCGCAATCTGATTTTACCATTTAGAACATTTTGATTATACAGCAAGCCTCCTCAGAACCAAGTTTCACTTAAATGAGTAGGCTAAAGTTTGAACCCCAGAAATTATGTTCTGGAGATGCCACCTGAGTATCTTTACCGAATATGAAAAAAATCGTTAGACCCCCTTTTAAAATAACTCGATATTTGTTGTTTTTTAATCAATTTATGTGATTTTTTTCTAAAGGAACAAGTAATAAGTAACGTTTTATCTACTAAAACCCTTTGATTTTGCACTCAAAATAAGTTTCTGTGTGATTAATATTGTTTTACTTTCCAATACCTTTTAGATTTCCAAGAATGTGTGGAGGCCATCAGTTTTTTTGACATTCCACAATTCTGTCCCATTTTTCGTAAAACTTTTAGAAAGTAAAAAGAAAGTGCAAAAATTTCCGAAGAATTAAAAAAAAAGAATGTTCTAGCGTAAATAGTTCAGAAGTTATGACCTCTTAAAGTGATTTTTCAATGCAAAAAACTTTAAATCCGTTCTAATTTATTCTCTTAATTATTTATTACCCAGAATTACCATAGAAGTTAATTATATTATGAAATTTTGTTACTAATTTTGTTATTATGAATGTTCAACAAAGAAACGTATTGCTTTTTTACTACTAAACAGTTGTAATTTTAACTACCAAAAATGATTAAATTTTTATCAAAATAGGAATTTCTATCAAAAGAAGAATTTTCAGAAAAATAGATAAATTTTTAGCCAAGAAATATTTCAGTTAAATTCTCAATACCAAAATATGGTATTTAACAAAAAGTGGATTTTAAATCAAGTAGTTCAATTTTATACGACACTAAATGAATTCTCAAGCTAAAAATACGAAATTTCAACAGAAAACATTTGATTTTCAATAAAAAAGGATAATTTTTTCACAAAAAAGTTAATTTTGAGTGAAGTAGTTGCATTTTTAACCAAAAAGTATTTTATTACTTAATCAGCATTAGTTTAAATCAACCAAAAAGAATACTAAAAATACAATAATACTATTTGGACATTTTTAAAGCCTGTAAGACGATTTTTTTAGAAGTCTGTTGAATTTTAAAAACAAAAGTTCATTTTTGAACAAAATCGTAGAATTCTTAACTAACAAAAATGAATTTTCGACAAAAAATTTAATTACTAAATAGGAAAGATGTCTGCTACAAAAAGAAAATTATTTTTCA
>JAAAKG020140637.1:0-12060 GCA_010014905.2 Druon quercuslanigerum
AGAAATATATCATACGTGCCAAGCTAAAACTTATTTTCAAAACCTTGATATGAATAAATCTTCAGATTCACAAACTCATTTTGATACTAATACCACCAAAAAAAATAGATACACATACCACTCAAGAAATAGCAACTAATACGACTCAAGAAATAGATGCAATCAGTGATAGTGACAAAGAGTCACATACTTCATACCAGGAGTCACCTTCTAAAATAAGTAAATTTCATTCGGTTAAAGTATCTTGCAAAGATTTGCATCTTTATAAATCAGGGAAAGAGGTGCTCTTATGAGTGCAAGATGAAGGATTCAACATTGTCACCTTCCAAAAAAGTTACACTCCTCACTTTGGCACCTAAGAGTTGGAGAATCAGGGAAATGAGTAAGTTTTTTAATGTGTCGCGGCAGCAAGTAAAGAAAGCTAAATACCTTGTCGAGTAAAATGGTATTTTTACATTACCCAATTTAAGAAAAGGTTAACCGTTAAATGAAAATACTGCAACGCCAGCAAAAGATTGTTATAATTGTGATAGTAATGGAAAACTTTTAGGAAGAATGAAAGATACAATGTCAGTTAAAGAACCTGATGGATTTCGGGTCCATAAACAAAAGCGATTAATGCACTGTAACTTAAAAGAATAACATGCTTAATTTCTACAAGAGTATCCAGAGAATGCTGTGAAATTTTCTAAATTTTCTAGCTTAAGGCCAAAAATTGTCTTTTTGCAGAAGCTAGTAGCACACATTCTATGGGTGTGTGCATTTATCAAGATAATATAAATTTATTGCTGGATGATTTGAATAATAGTGATCTTACAAAAGATGCTGATTTGCATTTAAAAGATTATGAAAACTGCATAAATTTATTAGTATGTGATCGAAACTCTTCTGATTGCAGGATATGAAAGTGTCTTAATTTCAAGGCTGAAAATTCTAATTTTCAAAATAAATTAAGACTCGAACAACACTTAATAATTTCTTCAAACAAAAACTTCTTCGAGAAAATAAATTTTCATTGTTAGACTACCACTGACCGAGAGAAAATGGAGAGACGAAAATGATTTGAATCAGAGTTTATTGAGGAGTTAATTGAAAAGTTAGTTAAGCTACAAACACATGCTTTCATTTCAAAACAGCAATCACAATTTTTCAAAGAATCTCAAAATAACTTAAAAAAGATGAAGTCACAGTTTGTATGGATTTTTCTGGAAATCTACAATTTATATCTTAAAATGCAATAAGCGGAGTTTACTGTAATTTTGAGCATTGTACTATTTTCACAGTTTTATGCTATTATAAAAGAGAGAAACCCTTGGAACACAAATCTATGATTATACTATCAGAGGAACTAGATTATAATACTGCAACAACACATACTTTCCAAGGCATTATTATAACTGGATTGAAAAAGCTAATAAAAATTTTTTTTTAATTTTTTAGTTTACGGATGGAAATGTGCATCACTTTTTTGTAATAGCTCATGGGAAAAGTCTTGTTGATGGTATTGGAGGAAACTTTCAGACATCAGTGAGACGTGCAATACTGCAAGCTAGAACACCATCTCAACAAATTTTAAACTTTGAAAGTCTGTACAAATAGGCCAAAGCTAATTCCAAAAATTCAAATATTAATCTGTTTAATGAATAAAATAAAAGAATTTTCAAAAAAACTGAAAGCAAGATTTGCAGGTGCTGACAGAGTAACTGAAATTCGTAAAGCTCATGCATTCGTTAAAAACCAACTAGGAAAATTTCAAGCAATTACGTTTTCAACTTCAGAAGGGTAAAAAGCATACAAGAAAAAATAAATAAATGAATTCACGAAAAATTAAAAAATCGCAAAAAAACAAAAAACTCGAAAAATTAAAAAAAATAAATAAAAAATTTTTAAAAACGCAGGCATGAATGATATTCATGAGATTATCAACCCTGGGGAATGCGGACAGTTGTTGTTAGCTCTCTTATAAATAATTGAATATTTCATAAAAAACTTTATGCGATGCATTTAAATGAATTTACTAAATTAATGATTTATTAATTTGTTTATTAAAAGGCATAATTGAAGACATAAAAGAACTATTTCGGATGTAGTTATTTTTATTCAATCTGATTCTGATAGTTATTTTTATTCAATCTGATTCTGATAGTTATTTTTATTCAATCTGATTCTGATAGTTATTTTTCAAAATTAGTTAATAACGCAACAATTTGATTAAACAAATTGTTTAAACAAATTAATGTTGAAAAATTAATGGAAACTTTGAAATCAGCGATGCCTCAAAGCCTTAAAACTATGTATCTATAAAACTATAAAACTATATAACTATATATTATCAAATTTTTATTTAAAATAATAATAATAAGGATTATTAAAAATAGGGTTTAGGCTGCATTATTTTCATCCTGACTGTCTTATTTTTATCAGAAAGAAGGTATTAAAACGAACATTACATACAATTTCAAAAATTTATTTTTCGGTCGCTATTTTTAATCCGCCATTTTGAAATTTAACATTCTAGTAGTTAATGTATTACCAGCAACACCAAAAATATCAAATTGAATAATAATAATAATCTACATTCAGTGGAAAAAAATACCGGTTTACGAGATATTTAGGTGGCCGGATTGACATGGAAATGCCGATATATATATATATATATATATATATATATATATATATATATATATGTATGTATTTTTTAATTGGACATCTGTAATCTTAAAAAAAATTTAATTATCTTTAGAATTCTAAGAAAACGATATTCATATAATTTAGTAAGTGAAAAATTTAAAATAAAGTACTGCTGACTTTCTTTTGGTCAAGAATTTATCGATTTGTTAATTGTATGGCAAAAAATACTTCTCCATTCTACGATAAGAATTTCAATTTTTTTTTAAATAATCATAAATATTGTCAATAAGGCCACTACTATTTTCTAAAAGTGTCATAATTCAAAAAAAAAGATTAGAGATGAATTTTACCTCTTAATCTCAACTTTATAAAAAAAAACGTAAATTGAAAGGTATTTATCCATCTTAAAATTTTGTTCGTAAAGATCAAAATTTTCGGGTCATATGTCACTCTGATTAAAAATTTTGTGCATAGTTAAAGATTGGATAGTTAAAATTATAGAGTTGTAAATTTTTAAACTTTTAAAAATCAAATTTTCGGAATATTTTTTTTTTTTTGATTTGTCAAAGACAGGAGATCATTTTATATTCAAAAAAATACGATTTAACGTTTTATAAAATCGAAATAAAAAATATTACAGCAAAATGTTCAGCAATACTTCATTATAACACAATAAATTCAAAAAGGGCATCTTTAAAAATAAGCAAATAAAATATTTAAAATAATCGAAGGAATATAATGCTTTAGTGCACACTATTTTTGCCTCGGATTATTATTTTCGGACATTCACAAAAATTTTAACGACTTTGAGAACACCGGAAGTAATACAAATATTTAACGAATTTTTCGAGATTTATATTATTCTACTACGCAAAAAAATTATAAGAGTAATTTTTTTAATGAAGCACATGTTGTCAATTATTTACAGTGTTCATAAATTAATATTTTATGTCACGCTCTTGCAGCGAGGAAAACATATATGCGTTTATGAAATATATTTATTGTACATAATTTTTACAGAGATCTATACAGTGTTCAAATATTACAGTCAAATATGGATTTAGAGTTTTCAAAAATAGTTGTTGTTCTGCGGAGATTAGTGAGAGACACTATAGGGGGATGTGCGGTGTTTACTCAGGCGTGACAAAACAGGGACATTGCAAGGCCTCCCAATGCCACTGCGCCACTCAAAGTACTATACAATCTCTCAATAAAGTCTTGTTTATTTATAATTTGAAAAATTCCTTAAAATAATTAAAATCCTTCAAAATTCTATAAAGTCCCTTAAATTTCTTGAAATTCTTTCAAATACTTTAAACTCTTTGATATTTGTTAAGATCCTTTAGACATCATTAATATACTGGTAACCTTTTGGATATTGTTTCAATTTTTCAAAATTCTTTTAAAATACTATCAAATGTTCTGAAATTCCTCAAAAATCCTTAAAAAATTTGAATATCATTAACGTCTTTAAGTCGCTAATATCTTTCGCAATTCCTTATAAAATAATTAAATATTTGAAATGCTCTAAAATAAGCTTCATTTGTTTGAAATAAACTAATTAGAGATATTTTTTAATATATAATTATCAAAACAAACGACAGACTTAAAGAAAAGAATCGTTGTAAGTCTGAATTTTAAATATTTCACATGAAAATAAGTGAAACTTTTTTTTACTAATTATATGTAGTCTTTGATGATTTAATGAGGTAATATCACGTATATAAAAATTTATTACGCACACTTATATGACGTTTAGATCGTAAAATAATATAAAAATTTAATGAAAAAGCTAAAACTCGAATATGGCCCTCTAAATCATGTCCAATTTTGAATTTTTTTACTTAAAAATTTGTCGTGTAAAACGATACAACTTCGGCTTGTGTCTTTTTACTGAACTTATATAAGATAATAAATCCTTTTTACAGTCCTCATAAATCTGTAACCAATAAATTAGAAAAGTTGTACGAATTATAAGAAGACACCAAAAAACTCTTATAATTGTTTATAGATCTTTTAATATTTATTTTTAAAATATTATTTCCCAAAAAAACAAATAAAATTTCATAAAACTTGTCACGTATAAAGAGCATGAGAATATTAATTAAGTCATTAAAAAAATGTCTTCATAAAAATATTACATTTTCTAATAATGTAAGCTTCAAACATTTTTTTATTGCTTTCATGTTTCATTTATTATTCCTTCTGGAAAATGTAAAACAGTTTATTAAATAACTTGAGTTCTCAAAAGGCTATAATATAAAAATAAAGTGAAAAACTTTTATATTTTAGAAGTTTCAAAGAGAAGTTTTCTGACTATGTTCACATTGTTTAATTGAATTAGTAGAAAAAAATTCTTTTTGCAGATATTTACATGAAAGTAAAAAAAATCTTTTTCGTCTCTGAAAATTATAATCAATCATTTTTATACATGTTCGCAAAAAGTACCCTTATGCTTCAAAACACCCATTTTAGTTCTCTCCAGAACCAAAAAGCACTCGTCAGTACCAAACCCCCTTGCTCAGCTTTACCCAACCCAAGAGTTACCCCTAGGTGGCAAGTTTTCCCTTGCAGCTTTCCCTAGCCCCAAAAATCGCCCCGAAGTATGAAATCCCCTCATCCAGCTCACCCTCGTCCCAAATTAAACTTGAAAGCATCGACAACTGTAATTTGGCGATTGTGAATTCTCTTTTGTTAAAGATAACTACCCTGCAAAATGTATCATTTAAATAAATTTATATTATAACCCAGAAGTGAAAAAGTTAGAGGTCTGTAGTTCATATATAATGGAGAATAATGAGAGTATATAAAGTATCTATAACTTTATTACCTCGCCAATTGTTTTTACAAAAATTAAACATTTTTTAGAATTTTGTTTATACTTAAAACAAAAACCACGTTTTTAATCAAAAAATAATTTACAATAAATTTCTAGATCTTTTTCAGATGAACAGCCTCTGTTAATTCATTTTTTTGTACACTGTGTTGATTTAGCAAAAATCTTTTTTTTCTTTTAGTGTTAATTTATACGATTAAAACAAAAACTAGGCGCACTATCAAAAAATAATTAAAAAACAAATTGGTATATCTTCTTTAGGTGAATAATGGTTATCAATTAATTTCTTTTGTGTCTTGTGTCGCTTTTCCAAAATTTTAGTAAACAAATTTTTAGTGCATTTTATGATTAACATAAAAACTACTCGTCCTATAAAAAAATTATTAAGAAAGAATTTTTAGATCTTTCTCAAGTGATCAGTTTGTGTCGTATTATTTTTTCTCGTATTTTGTATCGTTTTCTAAAGTTATTTAAAAACTTTTGAATCTTATTTTTTGCGATTATTACGAAAACTATGCATTCTATAAATAAATGACTGGCAATCATTTTTTGTCTGAACAAAAAAAAATATTTCGAGCGTTTTCACCTTTTTAAAAAGAAAAATGTTACAATATAACATTTTTTCTATTATCGTTTATGTTCCCTATAACATTAAATTGATTATTTATTAAAAACCATTTTTTGATGGATAAAGCAGAAAAATTGGCCCAAACTGCCCGGGTAACCAACTCGTCTTTTCTTTTCAGGCCTTAGAAAAGGCAGATCCCGAAGTAAGATCTATTTTTTCTCGATTAGTGAGTCCGAAAACATCGAGATTTTATAAAATCGGCAAATTTTTTTTGAGTTGAGAATGTAAAGATATATTTTTTAGAGTGTGAAAACATTTTGAAAGCCATATAATATCTTTTTTCTTTTTATTTAAAAGTTTCTTTGGCAATTTTGTGCAAAAAGCTAAGTCGACGTTAGCAGTTATTCTAGAGAACAAATCAATCGTCAAGAACAAATAGTTCCATTATAAAATGTTATACTGTGAACTTACCAAAAGAGTAAAAAAAAAACACGCAAGGTCAAAAACAGGATAATAATGAACTTCATTTTATTTAGAAATAGAGAAAACTGTTCAATGAACAATTTTGAAGGCAACAAAAGATTCTTATCTTTGATCATATTATATACAGGTTGACCCATTGTAATCTATAGATCCATATATTTTCTAAACTACCCCATCTGCAAAAAAGCGGTTCAGACAAAAGTTGACCAGAATGCGGGGAGCCATTTAGCTGCACCATTGATCCTGACGTCGCGGTCAATTTTTGAGGTCCTTGAAGAGGTAAAAAATCAAACTCAAATGTCCACAAAACTATAAGATGCCCTTTTTCTGAATTATTGTGGTTTTCTAGGTAAAGCGAACGTCATTTAAAGGTCAGGACGATTTTTTCAAACCCCTATTTTAGACTTCGGTCTCGCGGATAAGAGGAAATTGGTTAAGACTCTGGTTAAGAGTTTCGTGGGTCACGAAAGGAGTTTGATTCGTTTGCATTTGTCGTCAAAAAATGTACTACAGCCCCTGACCTGATGAAGACGTTGAATCTGAAGGCGCTCCCCTCGCAATGTAACGCGTCAATCTCTTTAGAGATGACCTCCCTTAAGTTGTCAATCTCGATGGGAGCCAGGCAGGCTATTCGGAAATGCATCTTTGGAGTCCTTCCTCCTCTTTCTCTTAGGACCAGTCTAAGGAGTTACTCCAGATGATGTTTCTTCGGCCATGTTCTCTCGTGAGTTGCCTTGGCTGCTGTTTGAAAGCAGCTCTGAACAGGCTCTCATTCTCTGGGTACCGTTAGGATTTTTCCTCCTTACGGAGGTCCCCATTAACTGTTCTGCCATTATCGCATTAGAAAAGTTGTGATCAGTGTTAGAAGTCTACACCACTCCTAGTAGTATAGATTCCTATGAGCCATCCACTTTTGATGGTTGGTTAACTTCGTGTCCTGGATCTCCATTTTGATCCCACGATAAGCTAGGAAAATAAAGAACAACCCCTACATAATCAGGCTTGCAGGAGATGGGTTCACATGCTATGGAATTGGACCTGGTATTTTAAAAGCGTCTGTTAACACAACTGCTTTGTGACTCTAGAGTGTCCGCCTCGACAAAGGGGGGCAGATTGGAGTCTTCAAGGATTTTTTAACTCTGGGGCCATTCAACCTTTGCAACGGCTTTCTCATCAAGATTCGAGAGGATGAGCACCAGCGCCCTCGATATTCTAGGAGGCTTTGCTATTGCCCTCTGAAAGTATCGCTCCCTAATTTAGTGCCCACAGTCAGTTCCCTAGAGCAGCTACATCTTGCGATGCAGTCCCTCCGGTTCACCTATTCCTGATCTATAGCTCGATGAGACACTTAAGCCCTCCCAACCAACTACAAGTTCACGTGATACCTAAGATGATCTCTCACCTTTATTTGTTACTCGAGAAAGAAGTTTATTTCTTATCATTTCGTAAACAGACTTCTATATAGTGTTTCTAGTGAGGGTAACAGTACTTTACTGAAACGTTACAAGCAAATAAAAAATTTCTATCGAATAAAAGTCAGAACGTTTTGCTTGAGAATTAGAAAAATATCATTACTTTTCCTAATGCTACAATTTTTTGTATTTATTATTATTGGACGTAAAAAAGTTTGGAATCCAACAGGCCTTAAAGAATATAATGTTGTAGAATGTCAATTTGAATTGCAACAGCAGTTTTCAACGCAAGACCCAAAAGTTCAAAACTAAAAAAGGATTTTTAATTGAAAGCATTCTAAATAACATTATTTTAAATTTTCTGTTAGGATTGCTGAACAATATGCTATGGAATCTTGTATGTGCCTACTTTTTGTGGACTAAAAAACACTTAATAAGTCGTTTGTCACGTTAAGTAAACGTAATAAAGTCTTATAATACGTAATGTAGTTAGTAAAGAGTGATATAATTTTGTTAACTTAGAGGCATTGACATAAATAAATAAACTCACATCATATATTTAAAAAAAAAACCATCAGGATTGCACCAAAAGGAATTCAGATGCAGAGTTTTTCTCAATTGCAAAAACGTCAAATTTGTATGCTCGAAGGCTTATTTTATATTTCTAGGGATGCTTTCATTTTTATTATTGAATATGAGCGCCAATTATTTATAGATTTACATGAAAACTTTCCGAATCACTAAAAATCGACGAGATATACTTTTTTCATTTTAATAAGGAACGCCACACAAAGAAACTAGTCAATTTCTTCTAGTATCCATTGAAAGACAGTTTTCACGTATTGTCTGCGGGTTTCTTTAAAAATGTATGTTTTTTATACAATTACTTGGCAAATTTTGATATCAGAATCTATGCTAAGTATGCTAAACACTTTTTGATATCAGAAACTAGCTAAGTATGCTGAACACTTTTGCTTCGCGTGGTTTCCTTCTTCATAAAAGTTTTTGTAGAAAAAGATTACAGTAGAATATTTTCGTCTCGGTATAATGTTTTCCAGTATTTTGAAAAACTTTTTTATAATTTTGATTATTTATACAAATTTCGGACAAGTTACTCGGCATTCATATAATTCTACAGTACATAAATCAAAGTTACTTACAAATTTACTCGAAGCGAAATGGAAGATTTATACCCTCCCTCCCCAATCTGTCTTCTTAACAATGTTAATTCGAGCTTTAAAATAAAATAATACTATGCAATATAGCAAACAAGATTACTGTATTCTCTCCTGAAAATATTGTAACTGGCGGTTTTTAGCCACAATTAACTAGTGAAAGAATTAAAGATTGTTCAAATAATATTATTAATAAATGGGACTTTGCACGGAGTAAGAATAAGATTTCATATTTCTCTTAATATCCATTTATTCAAAAGTCGCTCTCTAAACCTACATACATGTAATTTCTAAGCCCTGAGCTTAGACTCAATTAACTCTTCATTATTTGAGAATCTTTTGTTTAATTTTAGAACATAAACATCAATTTTTTAATTGAGCCTTGCATGACTTGTAATTGAAATATAAAGTAATCTCTATTTTAATTAATCTATTTTTATCTTTAAGAAACTCAGTCCTCTAAAATATTCATTATTTAAATCTCGCATGAAATAGCTATATTTATTAATCGTAAAATAACGTAGCTGAAGGTTCATTAACCTTTAAAGACTCCTTCTCATGGAGCTAAAATTTTTCTCTAATCTCTAAATTTATGGAATCGATTATCGTCTTGGCAACTAGCCTCCTTACGTTAATCCCTACATGGTGTTAACAAGTAATAATTGAAATAATCGAGGTTTTCGCTGACGCCCGGCGCTACCGCACATAAACAATAGGCGCCTGGTGGCTTACGCTCACTCACCGCAGGTGCTAGCCTACCAGTGTCGCAAGGGACAGGACTCAGGAAGAAGGCAAAAATGAAATACAAAATTTTGTCTGGGTATTTCCAGTTTTTCAGAAAAGGTCTCTCTATTATAAAGTTTTATTGAAGAGCTTTCCCAGAACGAGGCTTTGGAAAAAATTCTCTCGTTTCCTTTGAAATTTGGTCTCTTTCTTAGCCAGTGGCGAAGAGGTATACTCCCGTCTGCCCATAAGAAACCAAGGTTTCAAAGTGGGATTTAATTTTCTAATTCTAATTTCTTTAACCGGGATGTACAGGTATACTGTTCCCCGCTCTTCAATTAGATAGTAGAAAAATGTGTCTATTTGATAATATTTTCCAATAGTGACACTCTGGGCCCAAAGATTGAAATTTAAGTGACTTTATCGTCTTAGAAAATTCTTAATATAAAATAAATGCCCGGAGAAATAGCTAAAGTTCCAGTCCCAAAAAGGACAGTTGGTCTCGTGCGAGAATTGCAACAAAGCTCAGAAAGGAAAGAGTGCACTTGGGACCAGTTACACAGGGTATACGTGCTACCGCTCAAGGGATCTTTACGAAGACTTGTGGACTTAGGACTTTAAACCTAAGAGCACAAGTAAACTCTGAGTCTTTTTCTTATGGATAGCTAGGCCTCAAGAGACAAACTGTTGCGTAACCCACGCAACCCCACAACTGTCGATTCTGTGCAGAGTTGCTGTTTTTATAGGCCGGTCCCCATCCGCGAGTCTCGCATCTCCACTAGAATGTTTTAGTGGGAGGCTGCGAGTTTGCGCTCTCTTGTTGCCCTGTAATGATGCAACATTCTGCCTGTCCCTTTGATGCAGTATGTCGGGTTGCCTATAAAGAGACTGTAATATGTAACCCGCTGGTTACAATATATTGTAAAAAATTTGGGTTGGTCTCAAAAACAAGCATTAATCTTGAAATTTTATGCAATTGAAAAAATTCTTTTACACCATTAATTCATTATAAAAATATATATGATGTGTTTTCAACATTCATAATATTATGCCCCGTAAAAAGTGGTTCGGAAACTATTTTCTGAACATTTTTCTTTTGAAATGTCAATTTTTTAAATTTAAGTTTATCGCGCCCCTTCTCAAATAAAGGATTATTTCACAGAAAGAAGAATCAAAATGATTAAGGAATATCAATGTTATTTGACAAATTGCTCTTATCCCGCAGGTAGGTACTGCTCCGTTCTAACTTACCTGCATTTACGTATCTTACTTAAGATAAAACAAAAAAATTATTTTAAGTTTTGGGAGTTTTCCTCAAAGTTATGATAACGCAAATTACACCAAAGTTTGTAAATTTTCCCTAAAAAACTTCAAAGGTTCGCTAAAATTGAGCGAACTTTCCCCATTAATGGTGTTCAATATTTCCTACAAATTAGGATACTTTACGCAAAAACTTTGGGCAGCATTCCGCAATAAAGCTGTGGATTAGTGTTTGCAAATTGGGGATCTTGTCCCGACATATTTTGGAAAATATTTCCTAAAATTGGGGAAATGTACCTAAATATCTTGTAGTAAATTTATGGGAAATGTTGTGAAATACTTGATAGATGCTGAGAAATTTGTTGCAATATTCAAGTGAAATATCCATAGCTATCAATAAATACATATTTATTATGTATAATAATTATGAAAATCATAACAATAAATAATTCAAATAATATAATAATTGAAAATTTTTTTAAAACGTTACGCGACCGAGGAAACTATCTAGGATCACAGAAATTAGGTGAACGTATACCAAATATGTTAAATGCTCACAATTTTCTCCGAAAAACTGTAATTCTTACAACTGTTTTTTGAATTTCGTTCGATTTTTTGGCGATAGTTTCAACAGTTGTTTTCTTTGCAGGCCTCTTTTGCGGTTTCTGTTTTTTGCCATTGGAGAAGATGTCATATTGCTCAGAGGACGAAAACTTCTTGAGTTAAAGTTTTCCATCTTTAGTGGGAATGAAAGCGTGGTACTGCAATGTACTTCGTATCATAACAGCTTTATCAAATCTGACTTTCAGTAGCTCGGTGGCTAAGGCATGATTTCCTTTGCTGCTGAAAAAAATTTCGGTTTCCTTACAGTTACTCTTTGCCCACTGAAACAAAATATGGGGAGTGAGTATGTGATGTTTCGGAGAACATTGTAAGCTTGAACGTGCTGCTTGTCTCTTTATATTCGCTCCT
>JAAAKG020140638.1:0-12060 GCA_010014905.2 Druon quercuslanigerum
AGCACATCATTTTGTAAATTGATTTATCATTGTTATCGTTCAAAGATTATGAGAAAAAATCACGAAAGAAAAAAAAAACTACCGTTTTTGAGATATTTAACTTTTATTTTTTGGTTGTTAAATTTTTTAAGAAGCAAAATAAATTTTATAATAAATCATTTATAATTAAAAGAAGACAAAAAAAACCTAACTTTTATGTATAGATCAAATTTCCATTCGAGCAGTAGTTTCGTAGCAATAGAAGTTTCAAACTTGAGATATTTTAAATGCTTAAAATATTCAAAAAATCGTATTTCTGAAAAAAATGCTTTAAACAAAAAAATACGGAATAGGTAGCTAATATTTGTTGACAAAGAATCGAAAGAAAATTGCTTGAATGAAATCTAAAATTTGAGTGTAAATTTGACATGGACTGACCCATATATATATATATATCACTCTAAAAACATTAATATAATTTTACCTAAGCAAACAAATTAATTATTTTCTTGGATGTACGTCATCGCCCCGAAATTCGGGACGACTAGTCCATTCCCTTTTTAAATTCCTGTAATTTTTCCGGGTAATTAGACACAGCCTTTTTTCCAAAATATGCAAAAAATAAAAAAAAAAATAAAATAATAAAATTGTTTTGCAAATATTTGAACTGTTAACTTTAAATGAAAAATAAAGCTTTTAAAAATCTTTGCAGTAAAAATGAGAGATGTCGTCTAATAATTAATTTTCGACCAAGAAGATGAAATTTCCACCATAAAAATACAAATTTTTCACAAATTGCTTGAATTTTCAACCATATAGTTTAATGAACAGAAGAGATCAATTTTAAATTAAAAATATTAACTTTGAAATAAAAATGGAAAAATTACATTTTCAGTCGAAAAAATTATTTTCTAAGCAAAAACGATCTATCCAAGAAAAGATAGTTATAAACAATATCAAATGGTTTAAACAACTTTTTTGTCAACTTTCATTAATTATTATTTCACTAAGTGAAAGAGGACAGAAAGTTAAAAATTGCCGAAAAAACTATCAAAAATTGCTGTAGATGAAGATAGTCTTAAATAATAATAATTTGTTTGAACAATTACTTTTTTAACGTAAATCCATTATTACCTCAGTTTAATTGAAAATTACACAAAAAGCCAGAAATTTCAGAAAGAAAACCGCATCTTTCTAGCATTATTCAAATATAATATTATTAATAATAATAAATTTTTTAAACCATTAATTTTCTTGACTACAATTAGTTACATAAGTTTTCTTAATTGAAAATTTGACTAAAACTGATTTTGTTTAAAACTGCATGTTTGTAGCATTTCTCTAGGAGAATATAATTAACAATAATAAAAAATTGTTTAAAAAATCACTCTTATTAACTTTGATGAACTATCACTTCCCTTTAATTGAAAATTGCACCATAAGTGGGAAATTGTTGAAAAGATCGCGTCTTTCTAACTCCATGCTATGGGAAAATTTCTAAGAACAATAATAAATTGTTTAAATAATTTATGTAAACATCTAATTATCAGTATAAAATCGTCTTTTATGTGCCGGAAATAATTTGCTTTTTAAAAAAACCGCAAAAAAGTTATGATTCACTTATGGGGGTTTTTCAGGGCCCTATAAAACAGACTAATGGTGTTGATATTTGAAACGCGATATTTTATTCGTATTCTATGGCTAATTGGAAACAAAAAATGTTGAATTCTAGCTCGATTGAAATAATATTGAGGATTCTGAAAAACATGTTTAAAAACGTACTTTTTTAATGGGAACAACGTGTTAAACTTCATGGGGCTTGCAGCAGCACCTCTAAATGTAATTTTTTTAAAATAAAAAATGCATTTATTTTTGTCTGAATTCGAGCAACTTTCTGCGGTGTCCCCATAAAAATTAAAAAAAAAAGTTTTCAATCCATTTCTGACCCACCGGGGAAACCCGAGAGGAAACTACTGAGGTGGCGCCGCACAGTGGGCAAAAAGTACATTTTTTTGTTCAAACTACGATTCCGGCTGAACCTATCGACCGTTTTCAATGTTTTTTTTAAAAGCTGATAAAATTTTAAAGAACGTCGTTCAGCCTCATTTTTAATTTAGTTTTTCAATTTTTTATAAAAAAATATAGATGACGAAAAAAATTGAAATTTTTTGTATTTGACGTTGCCGGTGCTCGTCAATAAGAGAAAAATTGTTGTAATTGCATTATTCAGTCATTTAACGTCACAAAAATTCCTTATATTATGCCAATTTTTAAAAATTAGGAACCTGATGATAATTTCAGAAAATTCATAATTTGTTGATCAATTTTATGATTTTATCAAAGAATTGTGGAATTTCATATGTTAATATGCTCCCATTCAAATAGTAAAAAAGAATAAAATTGATCCCCTTATTCAGTAAGAGATGCTTTTAATAAAATTTAAATCCGAATTATTTTATTCTATTAAAGTACCAATTGATCCCGTCCGGGCGACGGTCGGGCATCCTGGCCACAGCCATATCACGGCCATGATCGATGGCCGGATGATAGCCAGCGTAGCGTGACGATGCTGGCCGGATTCCAACCAGAAACCCTGGAGACTGGCCATCCTCCGACTTAAATTTCCACCCAGGATATTATCAAAATTCATTTTTTTTTTACATTTTTATTACATTAATCTGAACATTATATAATATTAATCTATAATATTCTATTAATCTTTGAAAATAAAATATGTAGTTTCCTGAGATTAGTGAAAATGATGATAATTTTTTCTCGTCAATATGTTTCAACAATATAAGAACTTCAGGGTTCGTTTATCGCCAAATAAGGAAATAACAGAATAATTTTATTTGACCTATGACAGTATAGCCAAGCGGAAGATGTGTTTCGCATACCTATTGCGAGGAAAAATAATGCTAATAAAAAGCTGGATCTTTTTTTAATACCAAACATTTTCAATGTTTGTTATTACAAAAATTAGATCAAATGACGAAAAAATTAACTACGCCAACTTGAATATTTCGATAAATATTGTGCAAACTTCTAAAATATATATATTTTTTAAAATAAACAAAGTTATTTTTATTTTAATAATGCAGGCAGTTGTTTAGTTCCTTTGTTTTATTTAATATGTAAAATCACAAAATAAGAAGTGACCGTAAAAGTTTTATAGTCATTGGAATAAATTTGTTGCCTACTGATGACTTTTTATAATTCGTTTTTTTTCGTTTTTTAAATATTCGATTAGCAAATTTGTAGCTTTTTTATGAACAACATTTGTCTTGTGATTAGTTATTCAGCCTCTCTCATTTGTCCAAATATTTAATTTTTTGAACTTTTTAATCTTTTCTTTTAAGAATAAAACCATTTATGGTTTGATCATGCATAGTTTTATCACAAAATGGAATTTTTTATTTTCTGTTATTTTTGGTGTGATCAAAATTTCAATGATCGATTTTTCAAGAAAATCCAAAAAGTTGTTACAATAATCTTCTAGTTTTTTCTAAAGGCAAAGTTTTTATTTTTTTGACTTTTTATATATCGTAAATTGGTTGTCTTAAAATTTTCATTTTCTTCTGTTTTTTGCGATTTTGAAAATGCTCTGACTTTTCGAGTTTTTATCCGAAATATCTAGTTCACAATTCAATTTTATGAATTCTATAAATTTTGAAAATTTTAAAAATACTTTGAATTCACATTAATTATTATATGAAGATTATATTTTAAGAAAAAATAGTCGAACAATTTATGTTGTATGTTTTGCAATATATTTTATATCATTTAAAACTTTAAATTGCACTTCTTAATCTGTTAGAAAAAATTTGTTTTCCTTCTAAAGTGATTTTTTTCATTTTGTAGAACATATTAGGTTCATTTATATTTAAATATAGTTGGAAATTAGTCTACAGTAGTCTTAGATTTTTAAATTAAAAATTTTTTTAAATTATTTTAAGTACCATTTAGCTTTTATTCTACAGTCAAATATTTTTAAATTTTAATTAGTTGAGTTTTTATAACCTTTTTTTATAAGCCTAATTTCGACTTATTTTTTAATGATATTAAAATATATATAAACATAGTGTATTGTACAAAACTTAAGCAGTTTAAGCAATTTTCAAAAACTACGAAAAACCTGATTTTACCAGTTCGGCAAATTTTGGCGCAGTTTTGAGTAGATGTTAAATATTTCTTTTTTAAATAGACACTTCATACAATAAATAATGTGAAGATTCCTGAAAATGTAAACAAATTCATGGGATTCAAGAAGTTCGACAAATTTAAGAATTCGAAAAACTCAAGTAATTCCATGAATTTAAGAAATTCAAAGTATTTCAAGGAATTTAAAGAATTTGAAAAAATTAAGTAATTTGCAGTATTTAAGGGATCAAAAAAATTCAAATAATATAAGTAATGCAAAGAAATCGTATAATTTAGTAGATACAAAGAATTCAGAAATTTGAGACATCAGAATTTTAACAAAATTTTGAGAATTTTGAAAATTTAAGGAATTCATAAAAATGAATTTGTAATTAGCTACTTCGGACGTAAATTAGAAATCTTTAAAAAAAATTAAAGAGAAGAAAAAAGTTGCTTTTTAAAAGCACGAAAAGATTATCGTAACAACTTTTTCAATTTTCTTAAAAAACCAATCATTGATATTTTGATCGCTCAAAAAATAAATAAAAAATAAAAAAATTTATTTTGCGATCAAACTGCAAAATCAAAACAAAACTCGTAGCAGACAAATGTAGTTCATCAAAAAAGCTACCAATTTTCTAATCGAATATTTAACAAACAAAAATAAAACGCGTGACAAAAAGTCCTCTGCAGGCTACAGTTTCATTTCAATCATTATACAACTTTTACGGTCACTTCTTATTTTACGATTTAACATATTAAAGAAAACAAAAGAAATTAAATATTGCTTTCATTAGGAAAATAAAAATAACTTTATTTATTCAAACAAAGTGAGTTTTGCATTAATATAAATAAATTTCCGCCCATTAAAAATATGCTCACCAAATAATTATTTTAGAAGCTTGAACAATGATAATTGAAATATTCAAGTTATAATAGTTGATTTTTTCCTCATTTGATCTATATTTTTTTATAGAAAACATTGAGAATTTTTAGTATTGAAAAAAGATCCGGCTTTTTATTACAATTATTTTCCCTCGCATTAGATACGTGACACACATCTTCCATTTTCCTGTATTGTCATAGTTCGAATAAAATCATTCTGTTATTTCCTTTTTTGACTTCACGGAAGTAATCAAAATTTTTTTTTTTAATAAAGATTTTTATTTATACGTACTTAAATCAAACTCCTTTTGATCATTTTTACTAATCTCAGGAAACTTCATATTTTATTTATAATTTTCATCTGTGAAATATATTGACATACGAAAATATTATAAAATTATCTTATTATAAAAGTAGCATTTGTTTAGCATTTATGTTTTCATATTGTTTCTAAAAGCTTAATTATTTTAAATTGGGACAGGGAATCGTAGCAAATTATTATTACTTAAATTATTATGTCGAATTTGGGAATTATATCAACCCACGTGGAAAGATTCCCCGAAAAGTGTTCCTAAAAATTCTACGGAAATCCCACTAACCTTCCGTCTGCAATTTGCAGCCTGTAATGGGCTCTAGAAGTTTTTATCCAAAATTTTGCTATCAGTAATGCTACCCCAGGTCACGACCGTTGTCCGAACAAATTTAGTTTGCACCAGGTTCACAAAATATTTCCTTCTCGAGAAAGTTGAGTTCTAAATGAACCTTGGAGGTCAACAACCAATTAGAACTCAAGTTACTCGAGGGAGTCGTATTTTTTATACCTGGAGCAACTAAATTTGTTGGCACGACGGTCCTGGCCTTCCGTAGTCCACCTGGGGTAGCATTACTAATAGCAAAATTTGTGAATAACAAATTTGAAATCAGTGAGATTAAAAACATAAATATACAGATTCCCACAAAAATTGAATGCATTTTACTAAAAAAATAGTCTGTTTTGGTCCGTTATTTTGTATTTTCAAGATTTTGATTTCAAATTTGAAATCAGCGATTTCAAAAACAAGAATCACCATCAAATTTTTGGATACACATATTGGTCTACCTATTGTGTGCCATGCTCGATTCAAGGTAGAAGTCAGTAGTATTACTCACTGAACTGTAGCGTGGTCCAAAAATGGATTGGAATTTTTTTTTAATTTTTATGGGGACACCGTAGAAATTTGTTCGAATTCACACAAAAATAAATGCTTTTTATGTTTAAAAAATTACATTCAGAGGTGCCGCAAGCCCCATCAAAACAGGACGTTCTTGTCAATCTTTTTCGGAATCTTCAATATTATTTCAGTCGAGGTAAAATTCAACATTTCTTCCTCCCGCCCCTTTCCCAACCCTTCTTTATTAACTGAAGTTTGGTGGTACGGATATTATAACTACAGTTTCCAACATATGAAGAATTGCCATTTAACTTGAACATGAATTTGACTCGCAAAATAAACTTATTGCATAAAGGTGGTAGTTGTACGTATGAGATAAACAATGAATAATACAAACAATAAAGTAGCCTCGAAAAGGACTGAAGCTCTAACTGACAAGAGGCATGAGCACGGAAAATGTGAAGGTCAAGTTTTAGGCGTCGAATGGAGACTGGGTGTATGGAATGCTAGGGGGGTGAATGATCTCAAGTTAAAAGAATTACAAGAAACTATGCACGTAAGGAAACTAGATATATTTTATGTGTACCTAAAACAAAGATTTTGAATGAAAGAGCAAAGCAGCATCTCGGAGATCATGATTTCGTATCTCCCAGATTGCTGTGAGCTAGAATGAAAATAGGAATCAGAAGATTATTTATCATTGCACGTTTTGCGCCAGTTGAAAGTGATCCCCGAGAAGTAAAAAAGACCTTCTGGGACACTTTAAATGATACGATGAATACTTGCGATCGTGGTGAAAGAATAATTATGCTATGAGATAAGAATGGATGGGTGGGCATTGAAAATCAAGATACGAAAGGAGTACTATGTAATTTTGGGGTTCCAAGAACAACTATAACGGGGTAAATTAGTTGGCCTATGCTTAGAGTTTGGGCATAAAATAATCCACATGCGCATCTGGTCTAAAGGAATTAGCCACAGTATAATTGACTTTGTTGTTGCGGATGAAAGACTGACAGAAATTGCCAAACAAACGCAAAGATTTTCAATATAAGGTAATCGAAAGCATATGTAAAGCAACTTGGCAGGCGCTTATATGGAATAAAGATATACATATATTGTTGATGATTTTGAAAAAAGAAAGCAGAAGCTTTTTATACATTTTAGACGAATGCACGAAAATAGAATTTTCTTCAGATTGCTAATAAATATAACATGATTTTTTTACTTAATTTTATGAGAAATTATTAAACATTTAAAAAATTCTTTGAGCTCTTAAAAAAAATATTCCAGGCAATTTTTTTCTGGTTTAAATAGTTCGCCTAAAGTTTCCAAAAGAATTGGAAATGTTTTAAAAAAGGCTCTGAATTTTTTTTAAATTTCACAAATAATTCAAAATTTGGAAAGAATGATAAAACTGTCAAAAAATATTTGCGAAGATTTTAAAACAACTTGGCTAAACGAAACTTTTCCTACAATTTTGCAAAATTCAATTCAATCTTCTTAGTTTTAAGATTTCTATATTTCTATTTGAAATAACAACAGTTTTAATAATATTTATATATTTAATAATGTACTAAAAACTAATATTAAACTACTTTAAACTTTTTCTACTACTATTTTACTGTTATTACTATTAAATTATTGTATTTTTAATAAATAATACTGACTAAAAACGATTATTTTTATAATTCGAATTGGAGAATTTTCGGTAATTTCCTCTTGCGAATTTTATTCTGCAGGAATTTGCAAGTTCGGCATATCAATAATTTGGCAATTTTTGATTTTATATATTTTCTTTCTCAAGAATTTCGCGGCAACGGAATTTTATTTTCGGGATTTCTCAGGGATTTCTCAGTCATTCCATAAAATTAGTCATTAATCAATGAAATTATTAGATCTCCCGAAAAAAATAACATATACTATTTCCGTAAATAAAATTTTAACACAATTAAAAACATTTCCAAACATGAAAAAATAACAAGATTAAATACTAGACAACAAAAAGTAATACGTAATAAATATTAAATTTATTTAATGAAAATATATTTTTTATATACTGTATTATTTTATATTTTATTATTTATTTCATTTACAAAAAAATTACAACTGAAGCCACTTTTTCCATATTCTTTTTTGCAAGGTAATTCATTTTCGACAATAAGGCATTTTCGTAAATAAGCACCATATTTATGAAAACATTTTACTTTTAGAAAAGGAAGGTGACATTATTTCCTATGGTGAAATTATAATATTAATTATATTATAATAACTAATGTTATAATAAAAATTGTTATAATTTTTTGTCTCATTTATATATTTTTTTTTTGTAGAAAAAATATGTTTTCCTTTGAACCAAAAAATATAGATTTTCAAAAAAAAATGAAATAATCCAATTTTCAGTTGAAACAAGGAATTCTCTACTAGATTGATTACCCTTCAAATAAAAAAATGAGTTTTTACAAAACAGTAGAGATTTAAACCAAAAAAAATCAATAATTTGTACAAAAAATTAAAATTTTGTAACAAATTATACTAATTTTTTACCGAACAGTTCCATTTTGCACTAAAAAAAAAACAAATTTTCAGCTAACATTTATTTTTGTGTCTGCGAATCATTCTTTAAATTTTAACCTGTTAGAAAAAAATGATTTAATTTCATTAACGAATTAAATTATTGTATTTTCTGCGCTTTTAGCTTGAAATAATAAAATTAATTTTGTTTTTCAATCTTAAGTGATCCAGTTTCTAACACTATAATCAATTCAATATAAAAATATTCAATTTTAAAAATTTTGGTTTACTGTCCCAGAAAGCTGGATGACTAGGGCATATGGGATAATATAATATTATAAAAAAATTATAATTCTGACTTGGTAATATTTTTCCTAATTCAAGTATTTAGTATCGCATTCGGTAAATATGCAAATGAATTCAATTTCAGTTATCAAATTGAATAAATAATTTTTAAATTATTCAGTATATCCAGAAATCCCGTGATAACAATTTTCTGAAGTTTTGAAGACAAAAGACAGTGCCATTTCGGAGTGAAATAGCAAAGAAGACAAAAGCGGGCAAAATGCAAAATCTGTTATTAATGATTATGCGAAAACTATTCAATTTTTTATTATAAAAGTGCTTTTAGTATTTCTAGGAATACCGCGAAACAAATTCTTGGTAGTTTTCATGGCAAAATACAGTGAAATTTCGGAGTGAAATAGCAAAGTACACAAAAACCGGGTAAATGCAAAATCTGTTATTAATGACTATGCGAAAACTATTCAATTTTTTATTATGAAAGTGATTGTCGTATTTCTAAAAAAAACCGCAAAACAATATCTTGGTAGTTTTAATGGCAAAATACAGTGGCTTTTCGCAGTGAAATAGCAAAGAAGAAAAAAACGGGGAAAATGCAAAATCTGTTATTAATTATTATGCGGAAACCCTTATATTTTTTTAATTGAAAGTGCTTTTAGTATTTCCAGGAATAACGCAAAACAAAATTATGGTAGTTTTCATGATAAAATACAGTGAAATTTCAGAGTGAAATAGCAAAGCAGACAATAACGGGGAAAATGCAAAATCTGTTATTAATGAATATGCAAAAACTATTCAATTTTTTATTATGAAAGTGCTTGTAGTATTTCTAGGAAAACTGCAAAACAAAATCTTGGTAGCTTCATTGGAAAAATGTAGTGCCATTTTGAAGTGAAATAGCAAAGAAGAGAAAAACGGGGAAAATGCAAAATCTGTTATTAATAATTTTGCGGAAATTCTTCTTTTTTTAAAAAGTGTTGGTAGTATATCCAGGAATCCCGTAATAACAATTTTCGTAAGTTTTGAAGAAAAAACACAGTGCCAGGATTACCGCAAAACAAAATCTTGGTAGTTTTTATGGCAAAATACAGTGAAATTTCGGAGTGAAATAGCAAAGTAGACAAAAACCGGGTAAATGCAAAATCTGTTATTAATGACTATGCGGAAACCATTCAATTTTTTAATATGAAAGTGCTTGTCATATTTCTAGGAATACCGCGAAACAAAATCTTGGTAGTTTTAATGGCAAAATATAGTGCCATTTCGAAGTAAAATAGCAAAGAATACAAAAGCGGAGAAAACGCAAAAAATGTTATTAAAGATTATGCGGAAAACCTTAGATTTTATTATATAAAAGTGCTGGTAGTGTATCCAGGAATCCAGTTATAACAAATTTCTGAAGTTTTCATGGCAAAGACAGTGCCGTTTTGGAGTGAAATAGCAAAGAAGACAAAAACGAGGAATATGCGAAATCTGTTTATAATGATTATGCGAAAACTATTCAATTTCTTATTATGAAAGTGCTCGTCGTATTTCTAGGAATACCGCGAAACAAAGTCTTGGTAGTTTTCATGGCAAAATACAGTGCAATTTCGGAGTGAAATAGCAAACAAGACAAAAACGGGGAAAACGCAAAAAATTTAATTAATGATTATGCGGAAACCATTCAATTTTGCAATATAAAAGTGTTGTTAGTATATCCAGGAATCCCGTAATAACAAATCTCTGAAGCCTTAATTGCAAAAGACAGTGCCATTTCGGAGTGAAATAGCATAGAAGACAAAAACGTGGAAAATGCAAAAAATTTTATTAAGGATTATGCGAAAACCATTTAATTTTTTTAAATGAAAGTGGTTGAAGTGTCTCTAGAAATGCCACGAAACAAAATGTTGGTAGCTTTAATGGCAAAATACAGTGCTATTTCGAAGGAAAATAGCAAAGAAGACAAAAACGGGTAAAACGAAAAATTTGTTATCTATGATTATGCGGAAGCGCGTTCATTTTATTACATGAAAGTGTTGGTAGTATATCCAGGATTCCCGTGATAACAAATTTCTGAAGTTTTGAAGGCAAAAGACAGTGCCATTTTAGAGTGAAATAGCAAAGAAGACAAAAACGGGGAAAATGCAAAATTTTTATGAATGATTATGCAAAAACTATTCAATTTTTTATTGTGAGAGTGCTTGTAGTATTTCTACGAAAACCGCAAAACAAAATCTTGGTAGTTTTAATGGCAAAATACAGTGGCATTTCGCAGTGAAATAGCAAAGAAGAAAAAAACGGGGAAAATGCAAAATCTGTTATTAATTATTATGCGGAAACCCTTAAATTTTTTAACATGAGAGTGCTTTTAGTAATTCTAGGAATACCGCAAAACAAAATTATGGTAGTATAATTATAAAATACAGTGAAATTTCGGAGTGAAATATCAAAGAAGACAAAAACGGGGAAAATGCAAAATACGTTATTAATGATTATGCGAAAGCTATTCAATTTTTTTATTACTAAAGTGCTTGTAGTATTTCTAGGAAAGCCGCAAAACAAAATCTGGGTAGTTGTAATGACAAAATACAATGGCATTTCGCAGTGAAATAGCAAAGAAGACAAAAACGGGGGAAATGCAAAAGTTTTTATCAATGATTATTCGAAAATCCTTTAATTTTATAATATAAAAGAGCTTTTATTATTTCTAGGAATACCGCAAAACAAAATCTTCGTAGTTTTCATGGCAAAATACAGTGAAATTTCGGTGTGAAATAGCAAAGCAGACAAAAACCGGAAAAACGCAAAAATTTTTATTGATGATTATGCGGAAACCCTTCGATTTTATTATATGAAAGTGTTGGTAGTATATCCAGAAATCCCGTGATAAAAATTTTCTGAAGTTTTGAAGACAAAAGACAGTATCATTTCGGAGTGAAATAGCAAAGAAGACAAAAACGGGGAAAATGCAAAATTTTTATTAATGATTATGCGAAAACTATTCAATTTTTTAATAGGAAAGTACTTGCAGTATTTCTAGGAATACCGCGAAACAAAATCTTGGTAGTTTTAATGTATAATACAGTGCCATTTCGCAGTGAAATAG
>JAAAKG020140640.1:0-12059 GCA_010014905.2 Druon quercuslanigerum
AGCTTTCACTGTACTTCCGAAAAACGTTCCTGAAAATGTCCTTTTTTTTTGACGCCCATGGTGGCCTTACCCCTTAACTTGATCAAAAATATAAATCTCGAATATAATATTATTTTTGATCCGAATTAGGATCAAAATATGTTAAATAACAGGTAATTCCAATAAATTTAATGTATAATTGTTCTTAACGCCTCAGTTTCTCTTTTATGATAACAAATGAAGAAGAGTTTTTTTATTCCCTGACAAAAATATTTGAGAAATATAATTTTGTAAGCTTATGACGATTTGTCTACTAGGGATCAATAGAGTTTCTCATGAAATCCTTTTTTTAGATTCTGTAAAGCATTAAATATAATACTGGCCATGTGCGAATTAAGGTCGGTAGTTAGACTATTACTGGACGGCCTACAAGTCGGCCCTACTTTGCTAGCCAAAGTTTGGTAACCAAAGTTGGACCATCTTTTGGAATTTCGAACAGCCTCTATCTGGTCAATTAAAAAGGTGGTCGTAAGGTCATACATTTCTTCTCAGGAAAGTTTTTTTAACTTCCAGTTGCTTACACGCCTTTGTAAATTCAATATTAGTAAATTACAAATGTGCCGTGTTCTGATTAAATTCATCAACTTAATCTACTTTTTTAAAAGAATTTAGTAATTATATTATTTTCCTAGAAAAATACTTTAATCATATATAAATATCTACACTGTTAGAAATTTCTGTAGAAATTTTCAGAGACGCGTCACTAAAGCTTTATACAAAAACCGTTTCTAAATTTTCCTAAGATGTAACCGAAGTTTCAGCAACGGCAACTGCATAAAAATCCATTGACATCTTTTAGAAAACTCATTTCAGTTTCGGAATTTTCAGTTACAGTAACTAAAAATGACAGCAGGTTAAACATTTTTTTTCGTATCATTAATTTTAATATAAAACATATAATCTATATTTCTCCTGATAATATAAATAGCAAGATAATCAAAGTCCATTTTTTATGATAAGAAGTTTTTTTCACATTTAATTCATCGAGTGTAATATATAACGTTCTTATTTACATATAAACTTCGCTCGTATATATTCTTACTATAATTTTGATTTTAAAGGCAAAAATATACTTTAAATTCATTTCAAAATTAAGGATCACACAATCATTTTTGTTATACATTTTTTGTGTGAAAAATTGCATTTTCAGCAAAAAACAACATTTGTAGCAAAATAGTTAAAGCTTCAACCAAAGAAATTAATTTTCAACTAAAATATGAATGTTGTACAGAAAAATAATTTCTTAACAAATTGTTTCAAGCGAAATTTTCAAAATAAAATTTGAATCCTCAAACAGAGTGTAAATTAATTTTCAACCAAACGGTAGCATTTTTTCCAAAAAAGATGAAATTTCTACTAAAAGAGATGAATGTTTAATTAAAAAATAAAAGTTTTAAAATCATTTAATTTTCATCCAAAAAAGACCTTATTTCGACATTTTAACATGAAAATACAAGTTTTAAAAAAGAAGAAGAAAACATTCTGCGAAAATCATACTTTAATTTTTAACCCAGACGTACGAGGATTTAACAGAGCAGATAAAGTTTTAATAAAAAATCACAACTTTTTGAAAAAAGGTACAATTGTCATACAAACAGTTGCATTTTTATCCAAAATGTTGTCATTTCTATTCATATAAACCAATTTTTTTATGAAAAATAAAAATAATAAATAATTGAATTTTTATCTAAAAAAGATTTCAGTTTTACTTTTCGGCATAAAAATGTGAGTTTTAAATGAGAAAGAAATTTTCTATGAAAGTAATTGCATTTTCAACCCAAATTCTTGCATTTTAAACCACACCGTTCCATTTTTATCAAAGAAAGATGCAATTTCTAGTGAATTTTCTACTGCAAAAAGAATATAGCAGGTTTACCGCAAATTTTAATTTTTAATTCTACCTAATTTCGCATTAACCAATTTTTTATTTTCCCTGACTTAAAACAAAATTGTAGTTAGCTATGTTCGTTTTTCACTTGCCAGTTTTGTTTGGCGTGTGATGTGCAGAAAAATTATGCACATGAGAAAACAATAAGAAATAAATACGTGACAAATCATAAGAAAATCTCTTAAACACGCTAATTACCACCGATAGTGAACCACCATTCTTCGCCTGTTACGTCTGCAATTTAAGATAGAGCAACTACACGATATATGATTTTTAGAATTTTTTATAGAATAAAACACTCGACTATTCGGCAGTCACATTGTTAATCGAATTCTTCATAATGACAATAATTAGTTTTCTCTGTAATTTAAATACATGAGAATGTAAAACCTTATCTTATTCTCTGACATACGGGGAGGATTGTAAAAATATTTTTTGTACTTTTCCATATAATCATTGATTTTTTCTTAACAGAATAAGGATCTCTCACCGGAAGAAAAAAATGTGCCAGAAGAGAAAAATATGCCTGAAGAGAATAGTAAAATCCAGAAAAATATTTCGGAACAGAAAGCGCATGGAAATTTTCATTCTATGTTTCTTGTATCTCTTCCTCTGTATTCTTGTGATAGAACTTCCGCTGCCAGACCTTCTCCTGTCAGGTCTTCTCCTCCTAGAGAGTATTCTCTTGCTGCCAAGTCCTGGTCTCCTTCTGCCAGGCCTTCTTATTTACTCGTTCTTGGATATAAAACCGCGCACCTTGATTTTTCTTATCTTATGTCGAACACAAATCCGAAACGGCGATTCGAAATTCGACAAACGATCAACATAAAATTTGAGCTTCATCGACCTGAGGGAATGGATGCCCCTGGAACACTTTAAAATCAAAATACCACACAATTAAAGAAAAATTCCATTTTCATTGTTTATTTTGCAAAATATAAACTATATACAAAAAACTTGTTTACGAAGGTTGTAGATCTATTAACAATGCACGTATTATTATTGCTAAATTTTTCTCGTATGCGAAAATCATTTTTTTTTACTACAATGCTTGACGATTAGGCAAAGACTCTTTTTTATAATTTAAAATCTTTTGGCGCTTAATAATCATAATCTAAAGCACATAATGTTTCTGTTGTTCGTTTTTCCTAAATAATTTATTATACTCTTTCATAAGTTTGACGACTCTCTGTGCCGAATATTTTACAACTAAAAATTAATTACTAATTCCATTCCTTTAAAAAAACTTTCATTTTTGGCCACGTCGAGGATTCAGTTCTGAAGAATTTATCATTCTCTTTCAAAAAATTGTTTAGTGTCGGCGGAAAAAAATTGCTTAATTTCGTTGTTCATAATTTCTGGGATTTCATCGATTTTTACTTTTACTCGCTTTACATTTTTACTTGATTACTATGTTTCGCGATTTAAAGAATTAAAAATGTTAATTTTTGATTGTGATAATAATTTCGATTACTCGAAATTCGAAAGAATTTTGAAATGTCGTAGAGCAAATTAAAAAAGCTTAGTTAAGGTCCGAAGTGACACCCGAAAATGTCGTAAGAGCATGCAGAAGATTTTAAAGCAGAATTTTTAATGCTGTAAGATTTAAAAAGTTTCCAAGAGAATAAAAGAAATCGTTAAGGAATCGTATGCATCTTTCAAAACATTTTTTAATTTTAATGATTTTTCTAATTTTGTATGAAAAATTTAAAAAGTTTAAAGAGATATTTTGGGACATAGAAGATATTTACAAATGATTTTAAAAACAATTAAAACTTCGTAAATATTTAAAAAAAAATGTAAATCGATACATTTATTTTGAAAAATACAAAACTTTAATTAAAAAAAAATACTTTTAAAGAAGTATTTGAAAAGTTTGAGAATATTTCAAATTTTATTTAAAAAAAACAATCTAGATGGTTTTAAAGCAAATTTTTTAATTTTGCAAAATTATTCATAGCTATAGGAAGAATTCGATTAGTAAATCCCAGAAAAATTATATTTGCATAATCTTGAAATTATTAAATTAGTAAATTAAAAAAATGGTTATTGCAATTTTTTGTTTTGTTTTTAAATTTTTTCGCACATCCCGCGCAGCTCCTGTCACGCCTACATGCGGCGCGACATCAATTCTCGGAAAGGCTATAGAAGGTAGAGCTATTGAAGGGTATTTCTGTATTTCTTTAAAAATTTAATATTTTTGTTAAAAAGTCAACCTTTCTTAACGGCAACACTACTACTGCAAAACGTAAAAAAAATGTAAAACTAATACTACAAAAATATTTTTTGAGATTAAAAATTAAAAATTTCAAGAAGCTTTTTTTATTTAAGACAAATTTTTTAAATTGCAGAGAGTGTATTTCTGACTCTAAAATATTACCAACTATTCTAATACAATAGTTATTATGTTTATTTAGGGCCTGCTTTAGGAAATTTTAAACTTTAAATAAGTGGTCCATTTGGAAAGTTAAATAAAAAAAATTATTTTTTAATAAATAATTTAATTTGTATTTATAAGTGAAAAAAGAGAATCAAGTTGCAGAGAATCATCTTCTGAAATTCGACTACTTTATTTTATTCATATTGTTAAAACATTCGATATATTAAGGTGTAGAGCTGAGAACAGGTAACTGTTTTTTTTGTTATATGCCACAGCTCCTGAAGAAATAATATAAAACCACATTTAAATGTATTTTTTATTGTTTTTGGAACAGGAGGCAAGTTTTATTACATTTTAATTAAATTTTAATAACATATTCTACAGAAAACGTACCAATCATATAGATATGATAAAAAATTTGTATATAAAAAACGAATATCCTTAGAACGTAACATATTATAGAATTCAACTGACTCTAATAAAATGACTAATAAAATAAAATCTGATAAGCATGAACTCGACAAATGAAATCCACAAGCAAACGACTACACAATTTATGTGTTTCATTTAATTATTTAATGAAGCCCGGAATACTTTTAAGATCCATTGTTAACTAATTCTTTATAATCACACTGATCAGTTGTTCCTCTAATTCCAAAATATGAGGACTGCCAATACTCTCATCTTATCGTTGGTGGTTGTCCCCAACTTCATTGGTGAATACAGTTTAAAAATATATCTATAATTTTAAGTACATCCTTTAAATATTATCCTTATTTAAACATTATAATTCTTCTGGAAAAGTAGTTTTAGATTTGACCTGTGCAAAATACGATAATTTATTTATTCTTCTGCGGGTAATGATGCGATTTGTACTGATAGAATAAGAAAACAAACGTTTTTTTGTGGGACAGAGATATATGCCAGAAAAGAAAATTAAAATCTGTTTGAATATGCGGAAAGGGGATACACATCGAAAATTTAAACCTGTATTTCTTGTTGCACAGCTGGGTTCAGAGTATAAATTTTTAACTAATAGGGCCCCCATTCCCAGTGTTCCACGATCTAGAAATTCTTATTCTCTGGAGAGACAGCATTCTCCTTAAAAGCTTTATTCTTCTGCCAGACCACTTTCTCTGGTTTCATCTGCAAGTTCCTCTCCTGCCAGATCCTCTCCTAGCAGGTCCTCTCATCCTCGAGAGTCTTCTCTTCGTGTCAGGTTCCCTTCTTCTCCTGCCAATCCTAATGCGACTAATTTAATTTGAGCAAAATTGTAAGACCCGAATATTATATATTTTTTTTATCCCAAGTAGGATAAAAATCCTTTAAATAATAGGTAATTATAACAAAGTTAATGTATAATTGATCTTGACGCCTCAGTTCGTTTTTTTTTAAACAGATAAAGAATTTGTTTTTTGTATTCCCTTACAAACATATTTTAGCAGAAAAATAGTTCTATAGGCTTACAGTGATTTGCCTATAAGGGGTTAATTGGGGGTCTTGTGAAATCCTTTTTTTTAGATCTTCTAAAACGTTTTTACGGCGAAAAATTTAGGCTTCATATTTTTAAAATATTAAAATATTTAACTTCAGAATTTTAACAATTTATCTTGAATATTGCAGGAAATTCTTTAGCAGGGTACTATGCGGATTTTTAATCAAATAGTTTAATCTTCCACAAACCCTAAAACGTGTATCCATTCCTATACCAAAATCTTGTTATTCAATATTTTGCTGCAACTTGTGTTGATTTTCCATAAAGATAATTTATTTATTTCCAATGCCTTTTTTACGTTTTAAACTTAAAATACGCGGAGAATGGGACGATGGTCGTGGGCACTAAAGCGCAGGCTTTGGACCCACTCTATCGGCTTGCGAGTTCGATTCCCGCTCGCACTCTGGAAGAGCCTCGGTGGCCCATGCGGTGAACACTAGCCTAGCAAGGGAGTTGTTCATCTCCGGAAAGTCGTGGGACTGGTACCTCTAGAGAAAAAGGTTCTCTAAGTAATTTAGGCTGTTGTTCTTGGTGGTTCGGAACCCTCCTTAAACTGTAGGTCACCCTGCCACCACCAAGTAAGTGTGAGGGAGGTGTGTTAAGGAATAGGAAGAAGGTGCAAGAAAAATGTAAATCCTTAGGGGACACATTATAACCTTCCACTATGAACTTAAAATACGCAACCTTGCGTGAAGTCGTTCTAAGTGAATTTGTAGATATAAGTAATGCGAGAAATTTTGATAAATAAAATGTTATTGTAGCTTATACTGTTTTTTAAAGAAAAACAACAACTTGAACAACTTTTGTATTATCTTTTTTTTATATTTTGTGTCGTTTTTCTACAAATTTAATTTTTAATTTTTTAATCTTATCAAAAAAGGCCTGATGAAAATTTTTGTGGAATCATAATTTTCTCGTGTCTTGCATAGTTTGACCGCAACATGTAATTTTAGATTTTTCAAGAAAATTCAAAAAGACAGGAACATTCGTAAAAACCGGGTTTTTCGGATCAAGGGGGGTCCTAAAACGTGGAAATCTAATGAAAACGGAGGGCGGGGGCGTTTTTAAACCAATCTAATACACCCTCTGATGAGAATGTAAAAATTGAAACAGGTAAATATCGTTTGTTCCATTCAAAATGTCCTTACATATACTTTTCTTAGTTCACCCCACTAAATTTACCTACTTCCTTTTTATTGGAAAGTATTTCCAATTTTATCAAAAAATAATTATTCAAATTTTTTATTTTGTTCTTTCAATTTTTCGTCCTAAAATTATTTTGTTAAACTAACGCTAATTTAAGAACTGTTTAAGGAAATTTTTTAATACTAAAAAGAATTGGCATATTTGAAAATTTAAATGAAAAACATTCCTTTTTTAATAAATAAAGTAATTGGTCTTTGTTCACGAATAATATACGCAAGCTACACAGAATAAACTCTGGAAATTCTACTGTTTCATTTTACGTATATGCAGAAAAACGATTATATGACGAATGATAACATTTATCTTGCGGAATTATTTATTTGGCATATCTAATATGTCAAAAGACTGCGTCAAGATTTAAAAACAAAAACAATCACTGTAAACTAACCAAAGTCCATTCTTCCTCAATTTTTTTTCTTTTAAACATTATCATTAGTTACAGATTAACGTCATTAATGGTAAAGAAGTTTTAGATTTGAACCTTGAAAAATAGGATAATTTGTTCACGCTCCTACATCTAATTTGGCAATTTCTATTAAGGAAATAAAGTTACTTCCTTATCCGGAAGAAAAAAATATGCCAGAAGAGAAAATTAAAATCCGATTAATTATGCCAAAAGAGAATACACGTGGTATATGTAATCCTGTGTTTCTTGTTGCAGATTTTGGTTCACAATTTGAATGTTCACCTGATGGCACCCCCATTCCTGGTGCTCAGCGTTCTGAAAGTTCTCAATCACCTGAGCGACATTCTTTTCCAGGAAATTCTCACCCTACTGCCAGGCCTCTTTCTCTGGGTTCACCTTCCAGATCTTCTCGGGTCGCATTTTCTTCTCCGGCAGAGTCTTCTCTTCATGTCAGGTCAAGGAGTCCTCCTGTCAGACTTTCTTCTTTACACATAGTTGGCTATGAAGTTATAGAACTTAGATCTATTCGACTAATTTCCTACATAAATCCGAACCAGAGATTTGAAGTTCGAAAATATACTTTTCCTCAAAATTCGCCAATTCGATTAAAAGGAAGAAATAACTTACTTTGTTCCATGCCAACTGAAGAAAAACTGGTATTATCAACGTCGAGTGGTGACGTGTTTGCAATATTCATTGATAATAATAGACGTCTTCGCGGAATACATACAATAAATTACCGGACAGAATATCAGAGAAACAAAAGGGTTAAAATAAACACTAATAGTGGTGCGATTGAATATTTGACTGCAGAAGAAATCAGGGAAACTCCCTTAGGCAGCCCAATATCAAGCAATTTTAGAATAGTCTTTGTAGACGACTCTGCTCGTATTTCGTCAACGCCATTACCTTGATTTGAGCAAAAATGTAAAACTCGAATATAATTTTATTTTTGATCTGAATTAGGATCACAATGTTATAAATAAATGGTAATTACAATAAACTTAACGCATGATTGTTCTCGTCGCCTTATTTTATCTGTTTTGAAAACAGGTTTAGATTTTCTAAAACCTTAAATCGAAAATTATGTTCTTTTTAGGGTAAAATGATTTCCTATTTTCGAGAGATTTGAACAAAAATATTGAGATTTCGCGATGGAGGTCTTTAACATGATGATCTTACAATGTTTAATCTATTAATTAAAATTCAAATCTATAAAGATGAAATTTTCTTCCTAAACAGAGAATTTGTTTTTCAACATAAAAATTAAATTTTTAACTAAATGTTTTAATGTTCAACCTAAAAAGATGAACCTTCAACCAAATAGTGAAATTTTAAAACAACACAGATTGATTTTAAACCGAAAACAGTTGCACTTTTAAGCAAATAGTTGCATCTTTAAGCCAAGAAGTTTTCTAAAAAGAAAGTTGAATTTTTTATTCAAAAGGATGAGGTTCCTGCTAAAAAAATTTTTACGCATAAATATTACTTTTCAAGGAAAATAGCTCAATATTTAACAAAAAAGGTTTATTTTTAACAAAATAGTGATATTTTCTACCTATAAAAATCTTTATCTTTAATAAAAAAGCGGCACATTAAAAAAGTTAAACACAACACAATTAATTTCTGATATATCAAAAAACAGCCAAGGTATTATCAAATTCAACAAATTGATCAAACACATATATATTTAAGAATATAGTAATTATGTTTCTTTCCTTGAAATTGACTCAAATGATATGTAAATATCTAAGAAGGATATTTTTCACGCTTACAATTTAAGACCTGAAAACTATACCATATATGATTTACAAAATTATTTATAGAATAAAGCACTCGAATATTCGACAGTCTGACTATTAATTAAATTTGTTAAAATGACATTAATTAGTTTTTTCTATAATTTGAATATATGAGAAGCTATACTCTTATCTTATTCTCTGTCATTATCCTAAATTATATTAATGAATTCAAAAAGTGAGTCTTTTGATACGAAGTTAGCCAATTTTTACTAAGAAAATACATTTTTGACAAAGAAGTTGAATTTTTAACCAAATTGGTAAATTTAAAAATTAAAAAGGATAAAATTTTCAAGCAAGTAAACTAAATATCTAAATTTTTTGTTTTTATTTTGGTGCATCGGTACTTTTTCTTCTGAACCATGGGTTAGGTATCTGACACGATGAGAAATTTGACAATATTTTTTTGCACTCCTGCATATAATAATTCATTTCCTGCTGGAAAAAGAGGGATAGGTACATCTCACTCTGTCTCGGCAAGAAAAAAATGTGCCAGAAGAGAAAAGAAAAATCCAGAACAATATTTCGTAAGAGATTAGACATGGAAAATGTAATCTTATGTCTGACCAAATCCTTCTTTAAGATCTCTCGGTCTTGGTTCACCTGCCTAAAATTCTCCTGCCAGGCCGCCTCCAGCTGAGCGTTTTCTTCGTGCCAGGTATAGGTCTCCTCTAGGCAGACCTTCTTTTTTACTACGGCACTTCAGAAAATATAAAGTTTTGCAATTTACAGATTTTAAGATTTCTGAGAATTCTGATTCGATTGCGAAATGTAAAATTAGAAACCTCCAACAAATAAAAAATGTGAAACTAAATATTGTCGAAATTAAGATTTTGAAACAAAAAACTTGAGTATTATCGCCTTAAATAGTTAAAGCATTTTAGAATTGTGCAATGAAAAGTATAATTTTAAATTTAAAATACCAAAATTTCAAAGACATTTCAAGTCCACGACTCAGAACTTCGAAAAAGCGGATTCCGAGAAAAACGCAATCTTAATTAATAAAAATAAAGTCTCAAAGTCAATTAAGCAATTCGAAACTTTTTTAAATAAATAAAGGATTCTTAAATTTATGTGTTGCAGTACAGAATTAGATAAAGAACAAAGTGGAAATTTTTCTACAGTCTAGAATCTTCTAAATCTGGAAAGATGTAAAGAAAGGTGTGATTGAAATTAAAATAAAAAAATATTTGAAGTCAATTTTATGGCATAGGCAAGAAAAGTATCTAAAGAAATAATATCGTGGACTAGAAATAAGAGATCCAATTCATTAGACTCTGATTTTGTTTTATATTCATCAGTTCTTTTTTATTCCATTTGATATAGAACGGGCAGTTTGCCGATTACATGTTAAAGACTAAAGATACTAAAAATAAAATTTAATAAAATAAGTTGAATATAAATATTTATCGCAGAAATTAGTTAACTTTTTCCAATAGGATACGTCTCAACTGATGTGCTATAGTTACCGCTGAATATATTTTATAGAAGTAAAAAATTATTTGTTGCTTTCCTCGTTTATCGCCATGACTAATTTAACTTAAAAACATATTTTCTAATACGCAAATAATTCGGAGGTCAACATTTTTTTTATAATGTAGAATCTTCTTGAACCTAAAAGCAAAGATGAGAAAATATTAATAGATAACGAGAGCAAGTCATCCATTTATGTAAACAATAATATTAGCCTAGTGAAATATTTATTATCATTGGTTATTTAACTTTAAATTATTGAAACAAATGTTATTTTGTTTAAATATTTATCAACGTTGTTTGATTAATTTTATTCTCTAAATGTTTTTAATGAAATTATTACTACTGTTCTAGTGGAATATTTAACAACATTGGTTAATTAATTTTTAATTATTAAAATAATTCCTATTTGTGCAAAAACTTTTTCTTTAAATTCGTTGAACTGGCAGTTTACTTTCATTAAGTGACGTAAATTTATTTTCAAATATTTTTCATTTGTTGAAACAATAAATTATTATTTATTTTTAACTAATAATACTATGCAAATATTAATTTTTTACATTATTAAAAATGAATGAACTAATATTTATAAATATTCCACTCAAACCACGGTCATAATTTTGAATTACAAGAAATTCGAAACGAAATTATTTAAACAAATACCATTTGTTTAAATTATTAAAAATTATTTAAACGAATTCCTTCTGTTTAAGTAATTGAAAATAATGAATTAATAATAATGAATATTCCACTATACCAATATTAATAATTTTGAGGGAAAAAACGAATATTCAAAAAAAAAATTATTTTAACAAAGTTCATCTGTTAAAACTGTTAAAAATGATGAACTAATGTTATTAAATATTCCACTCAACTAATAGCAAAAATTTTAAAGGGGAAAACCCAAATTTTCGAAAAAAATTATTTAAACAAATTCCATATGTTAAAACTATTAAAAATTATGAACAAATGTTATTAAATAGTCCACTCAACTGATAGCAATAAATTTAAGGGGGAAAAACAAATTTTCAAAAAAAATTATTCAAAAAAATTTTTTCTGTGATCTACATCGCTAGTATTTATGCATGGGTGTAGCTAAAATATAAAAATTGCATTGTTATGTTAATAACAATGCAATTTCTCCTAATTCATCAATTTTATAAACAAATTATGTAAACCAATTCCAAATATGGACATTTAAAGGCATGAAGAAATTGTTTTTTGTCTTGATTTCATGATTCGAGGGAAATTGAGAGAAAAGCCTATTTCTTTCTGCATTTAAATGTCCACCCTGGGCATTTTTACATTCTCATCAGAGAAGGTATTAGATTTATGCAAAATTTGACCCCCCTGGTTTTTGTCAAATGTCCACG
>JAAAKG020140641.1:0-12059 GCA_010014905.2 Druon quercuslanigerum
CTATAAAAAAGTTTGCAAAGTCATCAAAAATATGCCGTCCATTCAGGTGTACGATTTGAAAAAGAATCACCCATATGCATGTATGTAGAGCAAAAACTAATTACTTCATTAATTATTGTAGCATAAATCATAAAAATAAGAAATTCCTGGGCGTGTATAAAATGATATTCGCGCATTTCAAGAACTACAACGAAGAATATTGCAATTCCTGTAGCTAGAAAATATTTTTCACCTAAAAGTAAAAATGAAATTTGGAAAAACTGCATTTTTTGAATCTGAAGGCAGTGCTTTTATTGCTAATAACCTTATTGCTCAACTCGTAACACTAGATGAATATCAATAACTTCACCACCCAGATGTTCGACTATTTAAATTCCTCGAAGCAATTGAATATTTTTCTATATAACATTGTAAGCGAGGTAACGTTTATGATTTAGAGGTAAACAAAATTACTGAGAAATAATTCACGTTCCCATGTGCTAGTCATGCTAAGGATGTTTTGGCACACAACACACATTACTATTTGCAACTCAGAATGCGGCAGTATGCAAAGATTCAAATAGCGGACCAGAAAAAACAAAGCTCTGAGATAAAAAAAACTGTCAAAGCTTTACTCGACTAAAGTTATTCAAGTTAATAATAATAATCGTTCCATGAAATTCAAAAGGTTTAAAAATTGGAATTCATTATTTTAATTCGAAATTCTGCTGTTCAATATTTTCACTTTCATAAAAGTAGTGTAATTTTATGGGTTTTTTGAAAAAAAATCTCGAATATCTAAAACTAAAGCATAAAAATGTTATCAAGCTGTTAACACTTTTTTCCTTAATAGAAATTTGAAAAATTATCGAACTAAAATATTCTATTCCTTTTAACGGCTATCTTTGTGAAGAAATCCCCTTTGATAATTATAAAAAAAGTACATGGATAATTACATATCTACAGAATAAGTTTTTCATGGAACGAATCGCTTTAAAATATGTATCACAGAGTTATTGCGATGAATTTTTTATTATAGTTGTGGCATTTTCAGAACGAATTGGATTCATGGATAGCGAAGAGAGTACAATCAAAGAAAAAACGGATTTAGAGCAGGAAGTGTTTGGTGCACCGAAAAAGGAGATCAAAGCGAGGAAGGCAAGGGGGAACAAGAAGCTATAGAAGAGAGAGATTAAGAGCAAAAAATGTGGGATCGATTTAGGATTTTATCAAAAGGAAGAGGGGGGAGCAGTGAAGAGAAAGACGATTTAGGTTCTAACTTGAAATATCCAAAAATGTTTAGATCGCCATAAAAGTAGAGTTTTTTCGAGAAGGGTGAGAATAGTAAGGGAGCTGAAGGAAACGGAGATAAAACCGAATATCAGATAAAAGAGGAAGATATTCGCGAAGTCATGATAGAAGTAATAGGGATTTATGAAGAAAATCAGAAAAAAGGGGAGAGAAATTAAGGAAAGAAATTAGGCGGGAAATAGCTGAACTAAAGAAAGAAATGAAAAAATGGGAAGAAGTTAGGAAAAAATTCGAAAAGAGGATGCAGTCATTAGAGCAAAACCTAGAGAAGCAGGAGGATAATAACAAAATGGTAGAGGAGATGCAAGGTAGGATAAGGAAGATAAAAAGTTCGAATCGGGATCTTGGTAGGGGCGAGATTGGGAATACGGAAAAGGAAAGACTGAGAAAAATAGAAACTAGAATAGAAAAGAAAGAGAGGGAAGAAAGAAAAAGAAACATAGTGATAAAGGGCAGAAGATTAGAGGGGAAGGAGATGCAGGAAGGAGTGTAAGAAGTACTAATAACGATTGCTGCTAAGGCAGAGATAGAGGAAGTGCGAAGTGTATGAAGGGATATGTTACAAATGGCAAGTTCAAAATGCAAAGTGGAAGAATAAACAGGGAAGAGCAATAGGAGGAATGTTAATGGGAGTGATAAATGAACGTATAACAGGGAAAGATAAGAAAGAGAGGAAAGAACAAAAAGAAGGATGAATAGTAATAGAGGTAAAGATGGAAGGAGAAAAGTGGAAGATATTGGAGGTTTATGTGAACGGAGATATGCAGGAGAAAGCAGAGGAGTTGCAAGAAATGATGGAAGAAAATCAAGAAGATAAGGTACTGAGTGGGGAGCGAAAGAAGTTGTTAAAAAGCTTGGAGGAGTTGGGATGGTTTATCTTAAACGGGAATATAGAGGGAGATGAGAAAGGAGAATATACACGGTTAGGAGGAGAAAGGGGAACAGTAATTTATTATGCGATAGTGGATGATGAGGTAAGAGAGAATGTCCAGAAATTAGAGGTAGGTGATTATATTGATTCGGATCACTTTCCCTTAATAGTGACATTAGAGGGACAAAAGAGTAATAGCGATATTCATAAAAAGGGGACAGAGGCAAAGACTGTAGGAAAGGGTGATTTGTCAAGGCAAAGAAAAGAACAGTTTAAAGAAATGGTAAGAAATATTAAAATAGGAGAGGGAAATGTGGACGAGCAGATGGAAAAAATGATAGGACAAGTAAAAAGAGAAATAGAGCGCATAAATAAAAATGAAGTTAGTGAAGAGCGAAATAGAAGTGGAAGGGATAAGGATTGTTAAGAGGAAAATAAGGAGGTCAGAAAGGAATTAAGAAAGTGGAGAAAAAAATAATGGGGAAAAATATAAGAGAAAAAAGAAAGATTATTCTGAGTTGTGTGATCAATAGAAATAAGAAGAGAATAAAAAGCTTGAGGAAGAGGCGGAGAAGGCTAGGATGGAAGAAGATGTATGGAAGGTAGTAAATAGAGAAAGAAAAAGAAGAGTAAACCAAGATAGTGGAATGGTAGAATGAAAAACATAGTTTTTGGATTTGCTAGGAGGGGTAGAGAGAAAAGTTAGGAAGGTAAGAAAATATGGTAGAGAAAGAGATGAGTAAGAGCACATAACAAGGGAAGAAATAGTCAAGGTGTTAAGAATAATGAAGTATGGAAAGGCACCTGGCATAGATAAAGAATGGGCATGGACAATGTGCATTCAAGTATAGAGAGGAGAAGGGTGGCCAGAGTTATGGAATGAAGAAGTAGTCATGCCAATAGTGAAGAAAGGCAAAGGAGAGGAGCTTAAAGATTATAGGGGTGTGACGCTGATGCAACACTATAAAGTATATGTAACTGTTTTGTCGGAGAGATTAAAGAAAGAATTTGAGGAAAAAAAGATAGAGTTACCGAATCAGAGAGGGTTAAGAAAAGGAATGGGGGTGATAGACAACATATATTTTCTAAACTATCGAGTAAATAAGAGAATTAAAAGGGAAAAAGAGGCAATGACAGCAATGTTTGTGGACTTAAAGGCTGAGTTTGACTCATTAGACCGAGGCGAAAGAGAAAAAGTTATGGTGAATAAGGGATAAGAGAGGAATTAGTAAAGAGAGTATCGGAAATTTTTAGAGAGCCAAAAAGCAGGGTAAACGCCGGAGAGAAAGTAGAAGATATATAAATATATTTATAGATATAATAATATCAGACTTGGAAGAAGAAATGAGGAGAAAAGGTGACGGAAGAGTTGGGATAGGGAAGGAAGATATTTATACACACTGGCATTTGCAGATGTCATAGTATTGATGGCAGAGGGTGCAGAAGGGATGGCAGGCAACAGAAAAAATGGACGGGGAGATGGAAAGGAATACAGGTAGAAGAAGTGAAGAAGTGAAGAAGTTTAAATATGTGGGATATATTTTGCAAAATAATAGGGATCATAGAGCTCATATAAGAGAAAGGATAAAAAAGGAGTAGGGGTGATGAAACAGATATAGGGCACAGGAAAAAGAAGGTTAAAACAAAGTTGGAGAAGGACAATGTGGTTATTTGATACGCTGGTATGGCTGGTATTAAGTTATGAGACAGAGATATGGGGTAAATTAGATGCCTCTAGGATATATGGCGAGAGAAGAAGCGCAAAGGGATAAATTAGGTATGAGAGCGGGAAAGAGGGCATAGAAATTTCAGATGAAGCTGAGGGACTGGAGTAGACTATGAAGAATTGGAAAAAAAAGACAGGGAAAGAAAATTAATAGAAAGGTGGGGGATGGTTGAGGAATAAAAATACAATAAATGGTATAAGATGATAAAAAAGTAAGGTTTACCAAAGTATTTAGAAAAAGGAAACCAGGTAAGAGAGTGGATGTATTGGGAAAAAGAAGAGAACAGAAAGTGTAGAATATTTGAATGGGAGGAGGAAACATGGAAGCACGTATGGGAAGGATGTAGGAGAGGAATAGAAGATAAATGAAGCTGGAAACAGAATGTGGTTATGATTTTAGGGGAGGATGGATTAGGAGAAGAGTGGATGAAGGAGTTGGAGGGTGCTAGGGGAGCGAATGAGAGTGAATAAGAGAATGCATGTGAAAAAATGTCAAATTGGAGGACAAAAAAGTGTAAGAATAAGGAAACGGAAGTCGCCTGAATTAGAAGCGTAAAGATTGTAAGTAATGGATATGTAATAGCATAAGTAGACTAAGATGCGTTTGGGTTCTCATTTTCTCTCTCGCTTGCACTTGCACTATCGCTTTCGATCGCTCGCACGCTCAATCGTTTGGTAAAAAGTCCTAAATTGCACTGTCACGGAAATAGAGATAAGGAACTAAATATAAGACTTTATGAACATAGTTGTAAATACTTGTAAATATTAAGGTTAAGATTTTTTGTTTCTGTATAATGTAAGTGTAAATTTAGTATATAGATAAACGTTTATTTTTCAGCCTGCTGGCCTTATAAAATTGACTTGCTTACACTTCCATTTTTACAGAATTTTCTTACAACTAACTCTTTAAAAACTAACATCCCTCCACACATTATATCTAACTCCGACCTTGCCTTCTTCGCTGCACATCGCCTCGCACGTATTTCGCTACTTTCTCGCCTCGCACGCATGACGCTATTTTTTCACTTTGCCTCGCCTTGCCAGCCTGGTCCTCTGCAGCTAATCTTTAATCCTTATCTGTTATTTATAATATATACAATTTTCTTAAATCTACATCCTCTCCTATATAAATCCTTCCTCCTCCATTCCTTTTCCTCCTTCCTTCTCTTCTTCTCTATCTTACCCATGCCACGGCCCTTTTGTCAACCCTTTCATGCAACAATACCTCCGTGCTTACCCCACTCCTTTCCACCTCTTCACACTACTCCAACCAGTGTTCTACTTTTGCATCCCCCTTCCCGCACAATTCACATATCCTCTTCTTTCTAGAAAGTCAGAACCTATTATAACTTTCCATACATCTGCATCTCATTCTCGCTATAAGTTCCAGACTTCCTTGCTCTTCCTTCTCACACAAATATTCCGCTCTCGTCCTTGGCATAATCCACACATAGTTCCCATTAAATCTTGACTCTCTTATTCTCTTCTCCCCTGCTTTCTTCCCTCTCTCTATCCTTCTATCCCTACGTCTGTTCTTCTTCTCCCACCAACATTCCCAAACCAGCTTACTTCCCCCCTCTTCCAAAAATTTATCCTCATATTTACACGCTCGGCTACCCGTTATAATCCCTAGACTCGTTCTTCCTGTCCCTCTCCGACAATATAGTTGGACGTATTCCTTGCTAACCCCAGTGTCCACTTTACATGCCTCTTCTGTATCCTATTTACCTCCTCACTTACCTTCCAACCCCACACTTCCACTCCGTAAAACGTAAAATAAGACACTCATCACTAGCGAATCAAACAATTTTATTCTCCTTACAAAATCATCTGCAAACAATCTCTTTCCCAGCGCCCACACTTGCCTTATGACTACATTTGCCATTCTCACTCTCTCTTTTATATGACCATACACTCCCCCATTTCTCCCAAACAGAAAGCCCAGATACACAAACTCATTAACCTCCTGTACCGCTTTTACGTTCCACTTCCACTCTTCTCCCTCATCTATCCCCCTATTTTTGTATAAGTATCTTCTCAACCTTTTCATCATCTTCTTTAAAGCCTCTTCGCTCTTTCCTAGCAGCACTATGTCATTTGCATATGCGAGTGACCATACCCTCACCTCTCCTACCATTTCTACTTCTGCTACTCCGGCCGCTACCTTACTTTCCATATCTGCGATTAAAATTGTAAAGCGCGTTGGGCTAATTGGGCGCCCCTGCCTCAACCCCCTATCCATCCAGAAACCTTCAGATTTTCCCTCTCATCCTCTCTTTCGTCTCCTAATATACCTCCCTCACCCTCTCGATCAGTCCATTGCCTTCAAGAAACTTCCCCTATCCACCGAAGGAAACGCGCCTTTTAGATCTACAAAAAACGCGTACACTTTGGCACCCTTTTTGACTAGTTCTCTATACATATTGTCAATGGTACTCCTTCCCTTCCTAAAGCCCGCCTGCGTCTCCGACAGTATGCCTTTCCCCTCAATATCCTTCCACAGCCTATTTGCCAGCACCATCACGTATATTTTGTACACCGTATTCATTAGCGTAATTCCTCTATGATTTTCCTGCCTCTGCCTATCCCCTTTTTATACACAGGTATGATCATCCCCTCCCTCCACCCTCTTGGGAATTCCTCCCCCCGTCATACTTTTCTCACTACCTCCTTCAGCCTCTCTCTTACCTTTTGTATATTACACACCCATGCTTCGTTCTCTACACCGTCCAGCCCTGCTTTCTTAGAACTTTTTAACTTCCTTATTTACCTCTCTATTTCCTCGTCGTTGAGCTCCTCTCCATCTTTCTCCCTTGTTCTTTTAATCCTCTCATCTCTTTTCCGTATGTCTGATCACAGATACCCCCGTCTTCCTCACATACGTGTATTTTCCCTCTTCGTCCCCTGTTACTATAGCATTCGCCACAGCCCATCCTCTGTCCTCCATGCAGTCTCTTAGAATCTCTTCCTCTTTATTTATTAACTTATCCCTCGATTTCCTTTCGAAGCTCTCCCCTTTTTGGTACAGGCCTCCTCTTCCCCCCAATTCTTGCAATTAAGCCTTTCCCTAGTACCACCATACCCTCATCCCTCTTTCCTAGTACTACTTCCACCCTTTCTTTAACCCTTTCTATCCCATCTTTATTATAAACAGTCACAAACTTATATGTTATACCTCCTATCTGCACTGCCCTCATTAGCATACCCTGTCTCTCTCCCTCTTCATAAATTTCTTCCTCTAATCCATCCCTAACCCCTGTTATAATTCCCCCATTCGCCCTTCCTTTTCTCTTTACTCTGAAAGCCTCCTATAGTCTTTACCTATACCCCCTTGGCAAATTTGTCTTAACACCATACTATTCCTTTCTCTCTATCCACGTCTCTATCAATCCAACCACATCAAATTCCTGAATATACCTCCAGAAATCCTCATCTTTCCTTTTCACCCCTGTTACGTTCCAGTACAGCACATTTGACACTCCTCCGCCTTGCTTTACTCCCACTCCCTACTTCCGACGAAACAAATTACCCTGCACTTCCTTTAGAATCTTCTCATACCTTCCTCCCTCAACCCTCTGACCTCACCTATCAGCACCCCGAAAAGCTCCTTCTCTGTCTGCCCCTCCATTTTTATGGGGGGTAACCTACGTGTCCGTACGCTTTTTTTAAAGGGACTCTCAAACGCGTTTTTCTCCGGACTATCTTTGCTGTCTCTTTTTCTCTTCAAGAAATCCTCCCGTTCACTCGCACTAGACGCTTTCTCCCTTAGTTTGGCGTTTGCTTCGTTTCGATCTTTCCCTCTTCGTGATGTATTACTCGACACCGGACCACGCCCAGCTGGCCGTCGTGGCCTGCTGGAAATTTCGTGCCCTTCGAGTTCACTACATGCACTGCCAGTACTCTCGCTGACAACCTCCCCGGTAAAAAGGCTTGAATAGAATAAAATTAAAAATTTAAGATTTTAAGGTGAAAGCAGAGATACTTCTATTAATTTTAAGACCTGATTTTCCCTTTAGGCTTCAATGTATAGAAATAGAATAGGTTATCTCAAAAACGTAATTTCTGGCTATTCACATAGCGTTAATGACATCTCTTTCGTATTCCATTAAGTTGAATAGATTAGAAGTGTATTTAATTCACTCTAATTCCTTCACGAAATGTATGCATACAATTGTTTGAATTACCCATTTTTGAATATAAGTTAGGAAGGGTCTATTTAAGTGAATTCAAGAATGCTCTGGGGAGAGATCAAGTGGTTTGAATTCAAGAAATTGAAATTGGTTTTAAATGTAATATATTATTCTTAATTCGAATAATGAACTGAATTGAGTGTAATACATTATGTGATATCCAAATTCCAAATATAATTTATACATATATTTTTAAACAGTTTGTTATCGTAAATAAATTGAAAATTTGAATGAAATGTAAATGGAATAAATTTTCACATAATTTTAATAATTATACATGCATAGAAATAATAAATAATTTACTAATTGTCAATAAATTGTATGTAAATTCGATTAATGCAGGTGAATGAATGTAACGAAGTCAAACAAATGTATGAAATTCTTTATTAAAGGAAAAAGTAAATAAAATATTTTATTAATAAATATTAATATAGTAAATTGAATGAGAAAAAACAATTATATCTAAATCATTTCTTTTTAAACTTTCAATATAAACTTTTTCTACTTCGAAAATAAAATTTATGTGCATCATAAAATCTAATGAATATTAAATATTCATTTTTCGATGGGAATAAATATTAATAATTTATAAATCATTAATTTCCAAGCTGAAGCTTTATTTCTTGGAAAAGTATACATCGTGTTATATTGAGTACAGTAAGGAAAGTCATATTTGTAGTACATTGTAGTAGTAGTATTATGACAGTAGTGTCACACATTTAAATTTATTTATTTCTTATACATATACAGTATTATTATGGATTAATTTTAAAGAATATGTGCATCCAATTATAATCAGAAAACGAGGCTATTTTTTATAATAAAAGTAAAGCGATTGGTGTTTAAATATATTAAATGTAGAAATGTTCACTAGATTCGCGAGAATACAAAATAAAAGAATTATGTAGTTAGCCTGCACTCTTACATATTTATACTTAACATTAATCACTGCGCCTCAACTGTGTTCGAAATCGCACAGATATATTGTTGATTTGTAAAATCTAAAACGACTGCTTTTGTATGGATTTCTGTGATAGAAATGGATACAGCTTCAATATTTTTTACAACTTCCCACATGTGCAATACTGCCGTATTGCCAACGAAAAATGGTCTAACAATTAGCTCCTTTACTGAAAAAGAGCACGAATTATCAGGGAATAAAAATATCGCTTGAATTTGTGCGAATTTCTCGTTTTTCAACTGAATGACAGTATCATTGAATTTTTTTGATAGAAGTTACTGGAAGCTACTGTACACGCGACTATTATAAATACAGCGTTGAAATTCTTTGTTTCTTACAGACTGGAAAATATTAGTAGGGCTAGGACCAAAGAATGTTACATTTTGGAGGGTGACTGCACATTTTGTGTATGTTTTCGAAGCGAAAATTCGTTCACAGAAATTTTTTGCTTCGGATGACATATTTCTAACAGGAGGACGAATTCGGTACCTTAATAGATTAAGAGATTTCCTAGCCATTTGTTGTTCAACACTTTTCGGACCACTCATTTTTTTTCAAGAAGCCTTATATTATGCATGAATATTAAATGTCATGCGTTCGACACCATATAAAAATTTCATATTTAGCAACAAAAACCAGCAAGTTCTGTTCACATGCATTTAGTTCATCTTCAGTAACTTCCATTTGTAGCAATGTGAACATACTATTTACAAATAAAACAAAGTGTTCCAGCACATTGCTTGGTATAAAAGAGGAGCAAATTGGAAGGCAATAATAAAGCAGTCATGATTTCCAATGCGTAGCCTTCCAAATGCTTTTATTCGAAATTTTGTCTACACCTCTATGTGAATCTCGAGGTCGTCGCACGCGGAGAAGAAAATCATCGATAGCTCTCCGCTGCGCGGGTTTTAAAAACTTCACATTCCAAATAGTCCAAACTTGCGCAGTTATTCCAAAAAGTGCGTTGTGTAAATAATCTAACGGAAATCCCCACACCATGTCTATATTAGGAGTTTCAATGAAAGATGATTCACCTTTCACACCTCGTATAGAAATACCGTGAAATTGAGCAGCGGCTACGTCCTTTAAGTGTGACTGATAAGTCCTCAATTCAGGTTGTTCTTCTAAAAACGGATATTTCATTCCTTCAGCCGTGACATGCAGTCCTCCGTGAAAGCAATAACTATATCCGTATTATCTATTATATTGTAAACTAATTTGCAGTATAGGACGTGCAACAGAATCGGCTACAACAAACAACCTCTTTTCGATACATTGAATAGAGGAGCACCATCAATGCTAATAATGTACGTTATTCTTTTTTGAAACCTTTCAATTTTTGTCTTGTACAAACTACCGTCAGAAATATCACACATAGTATTGCTATTATTCTTTGAAACTGAAAAATTTTCAAGAAAGAAAAATTCAGCAATTTCCGGTTTTTCTAAAAGAGTTCGCAACTGATACTCCATATATACACTCAAAAAACAACTTTCATTTCTTAATTTTATACAGTGTTCTACTTGGCAAATTTCACACAGCACAAACTGACCTTTGATTCCCATTTTGTTAGATGAGAGCAAAATATTTTTTGTACACTTTGAACAATAAAAATTGTACATAATTTTGTCAGGTGGAGGGTCAAAAACTTGAGATAACTTGTAATCAGAAATATTCAAATCCTTAAATTATGAATCTGCGCAAACTTTAAACATTTCAACAAGCATACTGCGTGCTTCGTGCGAGTCACCAAATCGCAAACAATAAGCAACAATTATTTCAATTACATCGTTTATTGTTTGTCCCGATTTTTCAAACGTAACCCTGTCACCATCTTCGAGGTAATATTATTTCGCAGAAACTGAATTGTCGGATTTCACATTTGCCTGTGAGGAAGTCAGCCTTTCCGAAGTAAGTTCATCGGATTGCTGATTTACGTAATCGTCTTCACTATCACAAAAAAAATCTTCATCGTTGCTCGAATAGTCCAAAAAGTCTTCAATTGTCTCTTTGGTCGTCTTCATTGGTGCAGCAGACACACCTTCGCTTCCCTGGTTGTCATAATCTCTACCCAAAGACATTGCTGAAAATAATTTTAAAGATATATTTCTTCATAAAAGTATATTAAATTGTTGATTTCATCTGAAGAATACAGTTTTTATCATTATTAATTAAATTATCATTTTTGAAGTTAAAAATTTAATAATTAAAACGTCGAAATGAATTAATTCGTACAAAAATCGTAGGAAACGCGGACAATAACTTTCATTTTCCATATTTGAGGATTTAAAACATAAAAATACCTAACATTTTGAAATACCAATATTTAATTTTTATAATTTCATTTTCTTAAATTAAATTTATTTTCTCCTGAAGCACTTTATGATGTCGGACTTATTTGTACAATAAAAACATCCCGGTGACGCGATTCATTAGAGATTGCATATACACAAGAAATTCAATTGCTGCTAAAGACCGACAACATTTATTTCTAATAATCAGGTCTATGATAACAGGCAGTGCATATGATGCCCTGCTAGATAGGGATATTTTCACCCTCGAAGCATTATTAAAGACTTTAAAAGAAATATATACAGCTCATAGGAACTTGGGACAATTACAGTCAGTTTTGGCGACGGTAAAGCAGAAAAATAACGAAAATGTTTCCAACTTTGGAGATAGGGTTGGAAGCATCTTGAAAGACATAATCGAATTTATTGAGGAAAATAATCCTGCTGAAGCTGCGATTTATATGATAAAATCGGCTAGGGAAACAGCTCGCGAAAATTTTGTAATCGAATTGAAATCTGCGCTGGTTTTGAGAGTTAGAATGGAGAAAATCGGAAAAATGTAAAACAATTTTTAGGAATTTCGGGTTATTATAGATAATTCGTCGCAGTATTCGCTTTAATTGCGAAACCTTTAAACAATTTATTGAAAAAGTGAACTCCTTTCGTTTGGTCAACAGAAACTCAACAAAGTTTCGACAAATTAAAAACAATACTTTGTCATCAGCCTGTG
>JAAAKG020140642.1:0-12059 GCA_010014905.2 Druon quercuslanigerum
CGCCTCGGTCGGGTGTTGGTCTTTCCCCTCCGGTGTGTGAGGCTGTGTATAGTGAGGCCGGGGTGTGGTGGGCGAGGGGGGGGGATGGGGGGCGGGGGGGGGGGGGGGGGGGGGGGGGGGTATTTACAGCATAAATGCTGCGGTTGACCCTATGAAGTATGTAGGGTGTGGTGTAGCCGACCGTCTAGTTATGATTGCACCGACGACGATGTGGGGATGGACGCGGGCCTGACGGGTAGTAATCGATTGTTCTTGGAGAAGAACGAGTCAAAGCGTTCCATTCATTTGGGCCCTCCCCGTTGTCTGCTAGTTGTCAGCCTGGCCCCCTGAGGTTCCATGAAGCGGCGCCAGGCGGTGAAAACTGCCGGTTCAATTTAGAGTTTTCGTCTATTCCGCCGGCCACCGTCGCTGGGACGATGACCCTTTTTTTTTTTTTTTTTTTTTAGAAACGAAAAATCACCGTATTTCAAAAGCGCAGGTGACAGCGAAACGGAGTGGCCTCTCACGATGCCGGTCCGAGAGCTGGTGACACCAACAACGACGGCGAGAACTGTTCCGGGGTCCCGATGGTGGAAAGCAGAAAGATGTCCGAGTCGGGGCTACCGTCGTTTCTCGGCGATCCACTGGTGGTGGTGGTTGCGACCGGTCGCACTCTGCACGGCGACGGCAACGCGTGCGAGGAAGAACGGGCTTCTTCCGCGGTAACGGGTGGTCTCCGTAGCCCAAGATGGGCGGCTTCCGTAGCGATACGCGCAGTCTCGTCGGCGGCGCGTCTGGCCGCTTCTATCTCATCCGCTCGGCGTTCCCTCTCCTTGGCCTCGTCCAAAATGCGACGCCTCTCAACTTCTCTCCACCACCTGCCTTCGCCGAGCGAGAACAGCGGCTCTCTCTTGCTTCTCTGCGCGACGGTGGACAGTGGCGGCCCGATTAGCCGACTCACCTTCCTCCACCCGTTGATGCTCTCCGGAAGCGGGCCGAAGGCAAACCTATTCCCTCGGTGCGTCGCGCAGTCTGACAGCGGCGTTCCGTCGAACCGACTCGCTCTCTAGTCGTGGATTCCTCCCTCGATATAGCGACGATCGGTGGATGGTGGCCTTGGCGGCCAACACGCCTTCTCTCCCTTCCTCCTGTCTACTGGGCGTGGTGGCCTGGTCGGCAAACACACGTATTCCTCTGGCACAGTTCTCGTCAGCGTTGTTGGCAGTGGCGTAGGCATGCAGTTTGCGGCGGCGGATGGTACGCCGATTCGCACTCGTAATGTGATCACGCCCTGTCATCAAGGGGGGTGATGTGATTCCACAAACACACTAACGCACGGCACTGAGTCTCACATATAGATGGCTGGAACACAAGGGGGGGGGGAAAGGTTCGCAGACTCAAAGAAAAGATCACAGTTAGTCCGCAAACACCGTTTAATTTGAGTATTTTATAATAAAAGATGAGGACAAAGCGGCGCGGCTAAGCCTCAGGAACTCTCGAAACTAACTGCCTACTCTGAGTCGCTCTCGACTTGTGCTGACCGAGCAAAGAACGTTTTGAGGCGGTGGCGACAGCGTTCGAGTCCTCCGATTGGCTGCGAGAGCGACAGCGAAGTCGCAACCGAGCAGAGGGGGTCGTCAGCCAGGCCTGACGGCCTCGCACGTCCGCGCGTCAGACCTATGCTATCTTATATATTAAAAGTTGCAATTACATTTTAAAATCACTAATTATAGTTATAAAAATATGAAAATTTATACTAGCGTTTAATACTATCCTAACTTCCTCTTTTCGAAGAAAACAGGAAGGTAGGGCAAATAGAAGGATCGTTAGTCTTCGTTATTAATTTCTATTAACTTAATTAATATTTTCCCCATATTTTACTTTTATTTACAACTTCCAATGATCCTTCTATTTGCGGCTATTTCTTAAATAAAGAATTTCTCTTAACATTAAATTATAACTAAATATTTTATTTAACCAACTTACGGAATACTTACGCAAATGTACTTATGTCTATTGTTTTCATTAAGAGGGAGTTTTTCTTTTATTTAATGAGAAATGAACACTTCCGTCAGTTTAGACAACTCACGAACGCGTTCATTTAAATGCTGGTTGAGCTCCCCGGAGGCTTTTTACCGTACGCTAGAGAGAGAGGGAAAGACGAAATCGAGAGAAGGAAAATGGTCAGAATGGGAAAGGAGAAAAGTACATGGGAGTGAGAGAGAAGAAAAAAACTGGCGTACGGGCCTGGTTAGCCGTCTAAGTTGACGCGTAGGCTGTTAGAATGTTGGGAACACGTGCTTCGCAGGCTGTTATTTTCCGGCCTCGCAAATTTACCGTTAGGGGACTAATGGCTTGTCGATGACTCACTCGGAGTAGGCAAACTCGTCGTTGAGTTAACTCATGAAATTGTCAAGTGGTCACGTAGGACCTTCACTTAAATTGCCTTTGGAAAATTGAGTGGAGATGTCGTGAACTCTTGCTGTGATTTCCCGGAGTTCTCAACTTGAAGATTTGACACATAACACGATAATGTATTTATATGGCGCTAAACGCTAGATCTTTGTGCACAGACTTTTTAAAACTGAAGGACAAAGCATCGACAACAGTAATTTGGTCATTACGAATTCTCGTTTGTTAAAGCTCCCTCGCCTTTAACGAACACATTCCTATTACGTATCTCGTGCTTTGCACTGGAGATTATCCGAGTTGTTAACTTCTAAATTATGTCCCAAGCCTCAGTGACTCAGACTTTATCAATTAAATTTTCTTCTGCATCATTTTCTACATCGCAGTTGTGGTGCTCAATTGCTTCCTCTTATGATAATTGACTAAAAGAGTCTCTCATAGCACCTAAGGTAGACAGTATAGTTACAACAACAGTCCCACGAAACTTCGATTAATGAGGGGGAGGTGCAACTAGTTTCAACTGAAAGTTATAGCTGTTTAGTGTTTTATGCTGTCAAGGTTACCAACCTTCAGCAGCGTTGTCTTAATTGGAAGTTCATATGGTTTCATTTTCACACTCCCGGCCCTCCGTCAGGTGCAAAACCGAAAACTTAGATATATATATTTTTTGTTTGAAAATAGATTTATATAGCTAAAATCTTTGAAATATTGTAAAATTGTTGAATGAAAAAATGCTGACTTTTTCAATTTTTATCCAAAATGTTTGGCTAACAAACTTGGCATTTAGTTTAGCACACTAAAAGATTGACTAAAGCCAACCTAATAGAATAATTTTGTTTAAAGTTATCGTGCTTGCAAACAGACATACAGACATACAGACATACGGATAGATAGATTCAGGGGGTTTCAAAACGTGAAAGTTTGCCAAAAACTGGGGGGATTAAATTTAACACAAATCTAACACCTTCTCTGATGAGAATGTAAAATACAATAAGGTCTTGCAGGACAGTCGCACGCCCATACTTTCCGTTACCTGACAACTATCCGCAAATCTAAAACAGCAAAACATGCTATTTTCCCACTAGCGCTGCCCTGGTAACAAATAAGCAAGTTGTTTTGAGAAGAAGAGCATTATTCATGATATTGTTGTCAGTATTACGTTTTCTGATTATCAGATAATATTCACCTAAAGGCGCATGGTTTCTTCGTGTATTTCTATCGGCAAAACTTTATAACCTTTTATTCAAAGTTTACGTTTTCCACCTAAAGTAATTCTATATTTTTGATGTTATAAAGTCACCCAGTTCCAAATTTTCATTTTTAAAATGCATGATGAGAAATACATCTTATGATCTTATTTCGTTAGATAGTTTTAATATTAAATTTTTGTTTGTATGTATGCCACATCAAATCATCCGTAATTTAAACCAGTAACCTATTTATTTTGAATAATCTCATTCTCAGAGATTGTGTTACCTAGGTACTTTCTTTGCAGCTTCGAGCACCTTCTTGGTCAAGAAAAGAGCATATAGGCAAAAGTGAATTATAATCGTAGGATTCTTATTCGTTTTGTATTTTTATTGGATATATCAATGTTTTACTATGGTTAATTTTACTTTTTGCCCATATAACCTATATAACTTTAAAATATAAGCTCATTAAAAGCTCTAAAAAATTGTCAAGTTAAGTTTATCAATAATTTCTTGTTATAACAATTTTTGTTGCTGGGGTGCGATGAACCCCAGTGTGTCAAATACGTCACTTCACGGAAGCCCTGTAAAAAGGAGAGCATCAAAGTAGATTATATGACATTGAAAAAATTGTACACTTTAACGTCTATGAATCTAAACAAATTCCGTTGTTTTCCGAATGCCCTTCTTGGTATTGAAAAGTTTTCGTTCGAAGCATTTTGAATCACTTTGAATTCTATTAATTTAATTCCATTGAATGCAGCTGAATAACCCTTTTTCAATGCCATATAATCCACTTCAATTCTCTCCTTTTCACAGGGAGTGTGTCAAATAAGGGCTAATTTCGAATGCGGTGTACTTCATTGAAACAGAAAACTTTGTAGCATTAGTTGGGGATCAGTGGCGATAGTAGATAATAGAATGGAATATAAAACATGCCGAAATGGTAATGGTAGGAAAATTCAAAATTTAGTGAAATGGACATAGAAGGAATTTTTCCTAGTTTATAGAAAATCGAAACCCACTCACAGTTAAGAAGATATTGAAAATTTTTTTTAACTCAATTATTAGAGCTATATGGATTCAGGAACACTCACGGACCGAGCCGGTTCTGTTCTATGCCAAGTTTCAGGTTCTGCCACCACTAACCAGTAATGCAGATTTTCAATGGGTCGGTAATGAAAATTTATTACCATTTTTCCGTAAAGCAGGGGCCTTTGGTAGTACACATTCCTAGCTATGGATCTAGAGCCTCAGTCGCTATATCAAGAGCCTACCTTAATAATTGAGTGTAAATAGCTGTAAATAACAGATGGCGCTACTATGAAATTAGTAAGTACTTTCCTCCAGTACAAAATATTAATTTATGAACAGTCTTTAAATATTTATCGGCCGTGAATTGATGCTCAATAACTTACTGAAAAAATCGGTGTGTGTGGCACTTCAATCTGTCACGCGTCTATCTTATGTCGACTGAGATATAACTATGTAGATACTTATCCCAACATATCAATGATCAAAAATATAAAAAGATAATAAATTAAATACATATTTTAATCATAAAATCTTTACTTTATAAACTATCTCACTAATGGTGAAAACAATGTCATACAACTGAAAAAGAGGCTAAGGGCCAACATAATCCACACACAGCATGAATATTAATCTAATACGAATTATAGCAAAACTTTTTGTGGTAAAAGTCTTTTGCATTTCCAATACTGGACTTTTTAAAATATGTTTCAAGCATTACAAAATCATTCGAAGTTAACAAAAATGCGCAAGAATTCTTTTATTAATTAAAATACATTCTTAAATTCACAGTAAGTCTTAAGGAATATATTTCTCGATTACATCTACATTAATATTCTTGTTTTAATTCTTAAAGTAATATAACCGGCTCAGAACTCTAGATGTTCCTCTGTGTCTGAAATTTTTGCACTTCTACCATACATACAAAAACATGTGGGCTTCTCCTCTATTTGCAAGTGGAAGCCACCCTAGTACTACGCCGAGATTCCCTGCACTGGGACATCGATGCCTAAAGTTTATCGAACCTATAATTTATATTATGTGAGATAGAAAACGAGAAGCATGGAAATTCGAAATGAAGGCTTCAAGAGTTCTCTTTTTCTATCTTGTTAGTTAGAAAAAGACGACCGGAAGGTGTTCATAGGACAATTCATATTTACCGTTTTTGAAACTGAGAGGTGCAATAAACCTTTTTATGCTGAGAAATTTGGACCTTTGAGATCCTAGAATAGTAGAGCATATGCATATTAAAGTTACTAGAAACGTAGAGCATATCCATTTTGAATTCCTCACGTCGGAAGTTTTTCAACATTCATGGTGAAAAGGTCTATTCAAATAGTGGAAGAAGATAGCAGTGAACTACCAGAGTAACCTGTACGTTGAATCTATTATACGCTGACTCCTTATCTATATCTTCTTCCTTCGTATCTTGCTTAACTATTTTCTCCTCGTCCACCTCCTCTTCATGCATCTTATCCATAAGCTGATAAATTTTCTTCATAACATTAAAATTGTGCTCATATTTTTTGATTAAGGTCTTCTTATTTTGCGTCTACAATCCTTAATTCGTTTTCACATTTAAAGTGAAGAAATATTAACGCTTTATTCTGGTTCATATGTGATTTCCTTTATTTAGAAATGTCAACTGTAATCAATTTCACATTTGTTATTGATATTAAATTAAATCATTTTCAGAATATTAGAGAGAAATTGAGAGGAACAACTTCATAGCTGTGAGATTTATCATAGCCATCCATGTCGGAAGAGAGATTCTGTGCTTTTTTGCATACGTACATTAGAAGACTCTTCAAGCTATCTACTCGTAAAAAAGTTCTTAAACAATTGTGCAATCTTTTAGTATGTTACCGGCCGCAATGAAAGGTACCTAAGCGAAAAAAATGTGTTCTTTTGTTTTTTGCAGTTTGTGAAACTTCATGTTCTCCATCCACTCCCCCATTCCTCCGGAAAAAGAAGGCCAGGTACGTAAACTATTTCACCTGCTGCACCGCCTTTTTTTCCACTGCTGTTTCACCTCAATTTTGATAGCAGCAATTTCAAAAACCGAAAGCAATCTATTTACAGATATTGAACATTTTTTATCTGCCATATTCGGCTCACTTATTCTTGTGAATAGCTCTGAGTATTTAAGTAAGAAGAGTCTATGATGTTCTCTCCTCATACTTTGCCCACATTTTTCTCCCAAAAAATAAGGGCGCATAACATGTCTGTTCATATAGTATCTCCATTTAAATCGCCTTTTCGATTACTCAACCTCTGCTTCTTTCTCTGGTTGCATAAGGCCATCCCCCTCTGGAGGCTGACGTAGCGTTGGATCATTAACAGGTTTAGGAAGAACATCGATTGCCCTAGCTTGGCGTAGTGACGCGGCTTCCTCTAACTGATGCTTATTGCTGTCCTTTTTTCACGCCAAATCAAGCTGTTTTTTAATCGCCATCCTCCGTCTTCTGGGATGTGAAGATTACTCCTGATGTCGTTCACCTTAGCGATAAGATCTCTTAGTGCCACTTTCTATATATTATGATACTTTGCAGCAAATTTAATTTTTAAATTGTGTCATTTTATCATTTCCGTTTTAAACGTCGCACTTTCGTAATAGAGACACATCAATTCCTCTTTCATTGTGGGATCGCATTCAATACTCTCCCATTGTATTTCTGTCGAGGTGCTTGGCTTCAAATAGCTTACACTAGCAAAAGCATCCTCAGAAGACACAGTTGATGTTCCACTGCTTACCGTTTGTTGCAGATGTTTTTGCTGCCCAGCTCTTTGATAAGTGAAATATGCCTGGCCATCTCGCAGCTCATCATCACCACCGTCCCGAATGTAATGGTCCCCAGCGACGACTCAGGGGGCGCCCCGACGATCTTCGGGAGTTGAAAAGGTGTTAAAAATCTTTAAAATACTCTCCATTATTATTGATGGATTTGGGTGTCCCTCATGAGAGGAAAGCTCAAGCCCTACTACTATTATTATCAAAAACTGTGCCTCTTCGTTATGCATCATCTAATATAAAAAAGAACTATCACAATGTGGAACGCATATGTGGAACTGCGACAGTTGCAGAGGAACCCCCGTGGTCATAGAGAAAATCCTAGCGCGCACTGGAGTGTCACTGCGTTTTATTCGGTAAGGTTCTAAGCATCAATTCGCGGTCCATGCATTCATTACCGATTGTTGACAAATTGCTATTTGTGCTGGATGACTGTACTCTCTAAATTTCACGGTAGCACTGTCTGTTATTTATAAATATTTAGGCTCAATTGTTAAGGTAAACCCCTGATATATCGACTGAGGCTCGATTTATGGCTAGGGATATGCACTAACGGGGGTCCCTGCGCAACTGACAAGTGGAAATTAATCTGCATTACCGACCGATGGTAAACTTGCCTTTCTGACCGATAACAGACCTGATAACTACTGATTGTAATTACCTGTTGCAGTTAATTTAGCATAGAACAGAACCTGCTCGGTTAGTAAGTGTTCCAAAATCCACATGGATCCACTACTAACACAATATTCTTGCAATACTTTCTTAAAGAAATATATTTTTTACCTTTAAGATCCTTCGGACAACAAACAAATTCCACACCAGCAAACAGAGATATGCCGCATGGTAGTAACATAGCGAAACTCCTCAAATTCATGTTTCGTTCTCTGCAGGTATCCGCAGCTGTAGAATTCCACCTAAAAATTAAGGACAGATAATGTTTTTATAATTCTTATACGTTATATTTTAAAATAATAAAGTTCAAGAATTTTAATTTGATAACGTTGTTAGAACGGGTTGCACAAAAATCGCGATATCTCTGAATTGTCTAGTCCCCGGAAGGGGTTTCGCGGTGTTGGTTGGAGTGCTCAGTATCTGGTTTTTTGAAAAAAAGCCGGTAACAGCTAAAAAATGAGAGTAAAGTTGTATAGAAACGAGGTGAATAGATTAAGAAGTTGACTAATAGCTGATGGTGCTGATAGCTCAGCTGTACTTGATCGTATTACCAAAAATGCGCTATCGGTAAAAATTGCATTTCTAAGAATAATAAATCTTTGCTATTAAAGACGAAAATTTTTTATTGTCTGCAAAGGTCTACGAATTTTATTATTTTCAATGAAAATTGAAATTTCTCCTGCTAGATATTCAAATAATAATTTTGTTTCTAGTAATAGCAAATTTTTGTGAGGTTTCTGAGTATATTCTTCGTAGGACGCTTTAGGTAATGCACCATTTCCATATGTGTTATGCACGTTACAATACAACAAGATATGTAAATAATTCAATAAATAATTTTTTTTTTTAATAAAAAATTATTCCCAATTATTATCAGCGAATTCTGAGTCGCATAGTTGTATTACTTGCTACACTTTTTCTATTCTCAGACGAAATAAGAGATGTCAATAAACAAATAGAAAAAACACTATTTCCATTTCTTATTCTAATTTAAAATTCCCGCCAAGAAAGATGCGAATTTTACCGACAGTGCATTTTTGGTAGTATGATTAACTACAGCTGAGATACGACACCACTTTCATCTGATTTTTTAGCAGTGACCGGATTTTTTTCGAAAACCCAGATATTAGGCGCTTCTACTGCCACCGCTAAACCCCTTGCGGGGTCTGGAATGTTTTCAAATTGCATTTTCAAAACCTCAAAACCGAATGAGCGTCAGCCGTTGGTAAGTATTCAGTGTTTCCTAGATTTCGCCATTTTTCTTCACCCCAATCCAACAGCCTTAATATTGGTATTGTTAAGCAGAAAGAGATTAATTTTATGAAATATATTTTTGAATTTTCAAGGATATTCAGTAGTTATTTCGCATTATAAAATTGAGTTTATAAAGTCTGTTCTAGAAGAGGGAGTCTTCAACATTTTTTTCTTCGGACGATATTAATTTTTTTGCATCGCAGTAGATACAAAATGCCTTTTCTATCTTATTCAGCACATCGTTGAATCGCCGCTGTTATTACAGTTCTGGACATTCAGCAATTCTAGATAATTTAATTTGCGTTAGAGAAAATTAATGTGTATAATCCGAAATAGCTGATAAAATAATAATAAAAACAAAAATAGATCAAGGAGGGATTACATGATTACATGATATTAGTCTGCACCAAGATTGGTGCAGATGTACATATTCGAGCTTAATTACCTGAACCTAGAAAATCAAATTTATCGAGAAATCCATGGTTAAATACATGATTCTGTAACCAAGATTTGACGATAGAGTTACATTTAGAATCAATTAGCTAAATAAAACGCAAAGTCAATACTTTTTAAGAGTTTTAATTATTGAAGAAAAGAAATAATATTACAAGTGCAATCCTCGGAAATTATATAGACCAAAAGAACTTTGAAAAAAGTTACAAATTGAGAACCACGAAAAAACAAGCAGAACATTTAGGTATAGAAAGAACACATGAAAAAATATCCAAAAGTCATCTTTAGCCTCGAATGCCTCGAGGGCTTCCTCCAAGAAATTTTTTCAGGACGAAAACGAGACTAATCACAGATATACTTGCCTTCGGCAATGTGAAAATGTATATATGAGTATATCGTGTTCTCATTGTCTTTCTAAAATAAATGCATTTTTCGCAAACCGCATTGCCAGATGGGATTATTTAATCCATTTTTAGTACATTCTCATAAAAACTTGATAAAAAAGTATTGTATTGTATTAATTTGTGCGAATTTTAATATTAACAATAAATATAAAATTAGTCTATGCATCATTCTTTCCTATGTTCCTATTACCTGTGAGATTCCCAGCATTTTGTTTGATTGTGGAGGTGATCGAAGAGACAACCTTCTGGTACAAGAAGCGCATCGCTCTGGAAGGCTCCTTCTGAAACAATAAAATTAATTTAATATTTATAATTTGACTGAAACATGGAATGTATCGTTCATAATCTATGTTTTATAATACTTTTAATTGCATTGTAAATATAGATTCTAATCAGATTAATATTAATAATTAATTTAATTGACTTATGCAATCTAATCAGATTCTAATCAGAGATGATTTTTAATTTTACTTTATTACTTAAGATTATGGAAAAATTTTCATTTATAGAATTTTATTTTTATCATTGCGTAACCAATCGAAATAAAATCGGGATAAGTCAAAATAAGTGTCATAGCATCTAATAAGCGAAATTATTTCATAGAATGTTTTAATTAATTTTAATTAATACATTTTATACGTAAAAGGTACAAAAAGAATATTTTCTATTTTTTCACTGTTTTTTATTTAAGATAATTAGAAATAAAATGACAAGTAATTGTTTTTTTAATCTTTCGTTTATTTATTTTCATTTTTTATAACAACGTGTACTTTTGTGAAAAAGTGAATTACATAAAAAACTATATTCATAACAAGATATTTCAGGTAAAAAATGGATAAATATAATTAAGCAAACAATACAAAATACCATTATATATAGTTCGAAATATGAAAGCCTCGTCATTTTAGTGAGAATAAATCGTACTCACTGCTATATCATTAATGTAGACTAAACTAAAACACTAATGCCCTTCAGACCTATTAAATGGCTAACAGCTATCACCATTAGGTATTAAGCCAAGCAGAAAACCTACAATCATAATAATACCATGCAATTATTTAATGCCGAAAATTAAAATTGGTTTTCTAAAATTACAAGACATCGACAATTTCATCGTATACGGCTATGATAAGTAATATGGATTTGACAAATCTTTGAAAAATGTGTACTGTCATTTTATAAAGAATATTAGCAAAAATGGAATTACCGTTCGATTTTGAACTATACTGAATTATTAATATAAAATTAAAAATTTTATCACGTATTTTGTATATTGTGCTGAATTATAATGATATCCTTAATAACAAACTTCGCGTAATACCCTAGCGGACCGCATGAACGGAAATGATGCTATACAGAGTGTCTTCATAGTATCCAAATAGTTTCTCTTCCATATCATGCAACAAAAACTAAAAAAAAAAAACAGCAAGATCAACTTCTGAATTGGTGAAATTCGCATTTGACGTTAAAATTCCCATTAGAAGGTCACGGTCCGCTAGGGTAACTATACAAATTAAATTATTACTGGCTTAAAATTTAATATAGGAACTCTTTTAATTATTTGTTACTCAAAATTTGTCCATGAAAAAAATGAAAAATCTCAATCCATAAAATATATGACGAAACGTATGCATAGTAATCTACTGGGCGACGGGCTGCTCGTTGGCTGATTTCATCCATCCACCAGACAAACGTAAGTAGTTTAAGGTATACATTCATATATATATATATATATATATATATATATATATATATATAAATGAAAAATCTCAATCCTTAAAATATATGATGAAACGTATTCATAGCAATCTACTGGGCGACTGGCTGCTCAATAGCTGATTTCAACCGTCCACCAGACGAACGTAAGTAGTTTCA
>JAAAKG020140644.1:0-34292 GCA_010014905.2 Druon quercuslanigerum
ATATATATATATATATATATATATATATATGTGTGTGTGTGTGTGTGTGTGTGTGTGTGTGTGTGTGTGTGTGTGTATGTGTGTTCATTACATTCACTCAAATTTGATTGAATTTAGGGAAATAATATTGCATTGTATTGATTTTAAATATTATAATTTGATAGCTTTCAACGTAAATAAATTCTTTTGAATTTAATTAAATTCTCCTGAATGAAATTTAATTCTCTCGAACTTAATTTAAATTCATAGAATTTACTTTAAAAATAATAAAAGCACAATTAGTTGAATTGACTTAAATTAACTTAATACCGTAAAAGATGGATTTTTTTTAAATTGAAACAAATTTCATAACGTTAATCTCAATTCTTTTTTATGCAGTTAAACTCATTTAAATTTGTCAAGTTCATTTTCTTTTTAATTTAGTGATTACTGAAAATGAAGAAAATGCACTAAAAATCATCTATATTACATTAAACTACGGTTAAAATGATCAATACTTAGGTAAATTAAATTGAAATCCGTTGGGTTTTAAATTTTAGTTGAATTTGACTGAATTTAATTAAAATACATTGAATTTTATCTTGCCGAGTTGAATTCCTTAAAATTTATCGAAATGTACTCAAAGTCAAAATTTATTTTAATTCAGAAAAATTCTTTTGAATTCCTTGTGGAAAAAAGCAATTGTAAGTTTTGGAAATCCATTACATAATCGTGAATAAAGCAGTAGATCTCATACTTGTCGCAATGTGATTTTTTGGCAATTTTGATGGACTTCATATTTTTCGAAATAAAACTGACCGAAATGTGACTTGCCACACTGTGAATTGCCACAATGTGACTTGTCGCAATTTAACTTGCCTCAATGTGACTTGCCGCATTTTGACTTAGTGAGTTGTATTCAAACTAGTTTATCTAAAATATGTTCATTTAAATTAAATTTAGTTTGTTAATCTTAAAGATCAGTCGAGTTCACTGAAAATTCTTTTAAATTAAGCTTCATTGCACCAAATATCATTAAATAATACAATTGCCCGAATAAAATTAGTAGAATTATTTAACAACCTTATGTGCCAACTCTTTAAAATATTCTCTAAAATTATGCATTACTTTAGGTCATTGTTTGCTGTTTAAAAATTGGATCAAGGTAGCGGAAGAGCATCATAAAAAACTTTCACCTTAATAAGTTTGCATATTACGAAAGGGAACTTTCGCTAGCAGATCTAATATGCTTCTCTCAAAATTATTCATGTGGATCTAAAATATTCCATCTTTTTTAATCGAAATTTTAATAAATAGTATCAATTTTCCTTAGATACAAAAAAAAGATTTTGAAGGTAGACTAGTTTCCTAAAAAAACCCACACACAAATGATTAATTTGAGATTTTTAAATTGAATGATATAACAGAATATATCTGATTTAAATCTATAGAAATATCTGTTATTTTATCATCACATTGGCTCGCTTTAACTGAAAATAAAAGAAAGTGTTCAGCTAAAAGACATCCACCAAATTCCAATTGATTCCTCTAACTCTCAGCAAATTAGTTTAAATCTAAAATGGAAATATTCTCTCATAACAAATGCTCACCAGTTTGATAAAAATATTTCCTAGGTTTAATCAGCCTTCGTTCATATTCCACTTTCCCACTGATGTAAACAATTTTTTGGATACGTTAATTCACTTAAGGACACAAGGAGCAAGTCGCACTCAAATAGAATTAGGGACCATCCACTGTTTAGCACTTCTACTTTCGAGATAACCCACGAGAAGACACTATTCCTCGCATGGTTCACACTTCGCGCAATAACTAATTTCCCAATATGATCATTTCACTCTTTAATTATGAAGACACTTAGATTACTTCCACATATACTGTTAGAGATGAAGATTAATTTCTCCAATGCTGCTTCATTTTACGGAAGAGGTTGAGGGCAGTTAAGATGTTTGGAGTTTGATATTGATCACACTCATGATCCTGCTTCTGATGCACAACAGGTGGTTCGGACTCCAGCGGCTCTATCTCAATGTCTTAATTTGTGCGCTCCGAGATTTCTTATCAGATTATATCTTTCGATTATGATAATTAAAGCTAGAATCATAAAACCGACACTTGATGATTTGATGACTTGTTATTGTGTTGACTTCATATCTTGCTGATTTGATATCTTGGCAACATGAAGAGTCTCCTTCACTTGGTGCAAAATACCAGTTCTGTTTCTAAAGACCTAGAAAGCTCGCTAGTCCTCCCTTTAATTCTAAGAGTACACCCTTGGACTCTTATAGTGCTCACTTTGATGATGGAGTCCTCCCTCTTATGGTGGATGTCCTCCCTTTAACCCTAAGAGTCCATTCTTTGATCCTATAAGTCCTCCCTTTGATCCTAGAAGTTTCGGGTTTGTGAGGAAAGTTTGGGAGGAACGTCTTGTACGAAGAGGTGAGGATTTTGAACTGCGGAGGACCCTCGAGCAAAACCGCGCCACGCTGCATTCGAGCGTACAAGACACACGTCGGAGTACGAAGTGCTTCCTATATCTGATAGAGTCAAGAAGAGGGGGTTTTTCTTCTTCGTGGAGTGTACACTTCGACTTCGTTTGAGGGAAGAGCAGCGGGAAGAGAGAAAGAGAAAAAGAGGGAGATAGAGAGGACGCAAGTTGGAAGTATACCAGTACCAGTGCACCAGTACGGTCCCTCTCTTTGGACGACGAAGTGGGTCGATTCTTCTCAACTCTTCTCTTGGAGAACATTGCGAGCCGGTGAGGCCGTCGGCCTTCTGGCTACCTGGGCTTCTTTCTTTCTTCCTTTTTTCTCTTTCTTTCTAGTCCTGCCACTTGATTCTGTAGTTACGCTCACTGGGGATCCATCCTGATATTCGAAGCGCCCCTCGGAATCGGGAAATCAAGTGTGATCCTCTAGAGAACGATCTGAGCTAATCCGCCTCGCGGGACTTGTTTCAGTAGAGGTTCAGCCCTCTAGAGTCCAGAGAACAGCTGGTTATGAGAATTCTAGTTTGAAAGTCGAAAAAGAGAATTTTTAGAATATACCAGGATAAATCAGCTGATAGAGAAGAGGTTGGGTTATCTTTTTGTGTGAGGTTAACAAATTAATGAAATTTAATTATACATACGAGATTGTAAAGCTTGCTTATCTAGAATATGGCACTAATTGCAAGTCCAGTTTTCCTTCCAAGTATCCTAATTGGACTTCTTCAAGAATATGGGATAAGGTTCGTATAATAGTTAGATCGAGTGATGATAAAGCTGATTTATGATTTTATCTTCGTGTGGGGTGAAGACTTTGAAGATTAACAAGTTACCTTTTCAAGGTTTTGCAAATATATGAGAAAAGGTGTATGTAGATTTTTTGTTTACCAGCTTTGATGACACCAATGATAAAATGCAAACTGTAATCAAAATTTGCACCAACTAATAATGTTGAGCTGTGTTGTCTTCAAGTAAGATAGAGGCTATAGTATAGGAAAGGTTCCTATAAATATATTTGAAATTTATGAAAGGCTATCAATAATTAATGGTTACCATCTCCTGGGCTACAGAATCATTTCTGAGAAAGATGTTCGTCTCCTTGAGACCAGAGTCTCGCAACCTGCAATATTAAGAGACAGAGATGATGAAAGCCGAAAATTTATTCGGTTACCATTTTTGATTGAACGGTTTAATCTGCTTAAGATCTTATAAATATTTCATACAGACATGAAAGAAATGAAATACTTCCATTGCAAGAAGTTAAGCATCCTTAGCAGGAAGTGTGAGGTGTTTAAAACTGATTCGAGATTCTCGTTAATTGCTTATAGTCTATCTGGTAACAATGAATTTGCACTAACTTTATAAAAAGTTCATTAAGGATTTTCAAAGCGAGGCGTAAACTATCGTACTCATTACATCCGTGAAATAGAGCGAGAGCTTCAAAAACTGGTGAGAGTAGAAGCGTTATTTCCGATCTTTCGTCGCTCCAGCACCGACAAAACGGTTCTTCGTGGTTCACGGATACTTCTTCTCTTGTATGACACGTACTCCCTGTATTTACACTGCGCCTGATAGCGTGCAAAATCGACACTGATTCTCTTCGAATTGGGTATTCCATCATTTGCGGCAACCGTTCAAAGAAAAGGTTTATTTGGGACAAGTAAAGACAGGTAAATGTACTAAAACAAATAAAAGCACCAAAACCAAACCAACCTTACTTGCTCCTTTCCATCACCTCATTTTAATCGATGCATCGTTTATTTATAGAGTTTCGAGCGTTTCAAATACATAATGGATTAAAACAACGTGGGTTGAAATTGCACATTGAATTCATTTTGTGTTTCGTCTTTAGGCGATTTGATGGGTCGACAGTTCAAGATGCAGTCGAAAGAGTAACGTGGAAGTGAATGATAATAAAACCTCACAATGATTGATATGAATTTCTAATTGCCGCTTAAAGCTAAAAGAGAATACTTGCTGTATAACGTATAATTAAATTATAGGTCGAATACGTTAAGGGATGGTATATTAGAGTGGTTCAAAATTACACCAGATGAAATTGTGACTTGATTTGTAGTAAATGATGACCCCATAAGAAATAATTTCTACCCAAAGAACGGACTAGGTATACGCGAATGATTTTGATGCCCTAAAAACGAATTTGAGGCTCAAATTTTTCCTATACCGCAGGATGTTGAAATAAATTAACCAAAAACTAAAAAATGGCCAATTCCAGATTAATATTAGATCTATCCTAACAAATTTTTTTTCCCTGTATAAGTCGAACAACACAATTTTTCAGTTTGGGAAAAAAATCGGATCGGGATTATCTGAGATCGAAATAAAAGGCCAACAAGAGTACTAAACAATAATTTTAACAGTTCTAAGAAAAAATCGCTTCTATAAGATTTTTCACTTGAGAAAATTTATGTTAAAAAAGGGGAAACAGCTTCTTCTTATTATCTCTTTAAACATCAAGTTACTGAATGTTACTAAAAGAAGTTTAAAAAGAAATTTTATGGCAAATCTATGCCAAATACGATTTTCTCAAAACTTTTTTTACATACATTATTAATATTCGGTAAAATACTACCTTTTAAGTATTTTCAATCTAAATTTTTTTGTACATTTTTACCCCTGTAAATGATAAAAGTTAATATTTTTCGAAATTATTATACACTTGATAAATGTTAGAAGTAATATTTTGTGTTTAACAAACGAAAAAAGAAATTGTGTAATAAAATGGAGACTTGTTTAAATTCAGCTTCTATAAAATGATAAAAAAAATTAGTACTTTCTGGCATTATTGATGTTATCAATGATTTTTTTAGTAATATTTTTTTATACAACCTTAAAAAATTGTTTGAACAATTCTCAATTGTTTACATTAGTTTTTTTTTCAATAAAATCATGAAAAGTTAGTCTTTTCTGAAAATAATTAGATACTTAATAAATTCTTATAGTTATATTTTTTATTTAGGAGATTTTTCAGTTGCTTAAAGATTTAAAAATCATAAAATATTGGCTTTTCATGGTGAAAGTAGAGAAAATGATATTTTTTTTAATTTGCTACGCTATAAAGCTTATTATTCGGGATACTAAAGTAAATAACTATTAATTATTTAAAAAATTGAATAATGTAAAAAAACGAGTTACTCTTAAAATTCGTTAAAGGTGTCATTATTTCGGGAAAATACTCACTTTTAATGATCTTCTTAAGAAAAAAATTAATTAACAAAGTTGGAAATTGTATAAACAGTTTTAAAATATTGCAAAGAGAAAATATCACTCATCACTTCTTTCTCTTTATTTACATTAATTTTCTGACATTAACACACTGCTAGGCAACTGCGGTATTTTAAAACCAATATTAAATGAATTTTTTAACTAGATAAATAATTATAGTCCTCCAAATTTTTAAAAAACTTACAGAGAAAGATTTGCCTCAACAGTAGAACGTTCTTAATTTTTTTTTTCAATAAATGCAAGGATTTTACCGTATTCAAAAGAAATAAGTGGAAAAGGTAATTCAGAGTCAGACTACAAGTGGTTGCCTCCATTATTTTTTGGAACCGTACTGTTTCATTTCCTTATAGAGGAAGCTTTGTTGTGGTAATAATTTAAATAAAAATAAATAATTTCATGGAATGTTTCTTCATTTTCTAAGCAATTGTAATGTAATTTTGTAGCATAATATTTATCATTAAAATATTGCAAATTCCCAAAAGAAAAATCGATTGACCTATAATATTATTACATTTTATTGAAGGTTAAAGAACTTATGGTCATTTATAATATTTAAAAAATGTTTTTCTTTGTTAAGTTAAACTTTTTCTATTATCATAACTCTAAATAGATGCACGAACAGGATAGATTTCTTGAATCGAGACGTGTTGATTAAACTTTTTGTAATTTTGGTTTATTATGACTTATTCTGTAAGGAAGCAAATACATTTGCCAATTAATCATAATGAGAAAGCAAAGCGCTCATTATGTGAGCACCATAAAATTGTAAATACCAACAAAGTGGAAATACTCGAGATCGGAATTTTAGCTAGTTTTTTCTTATATCCTACATAAAGTTTGTACCAATAAAAAAGGCACACTTTAATAGTTTTACCCGAGCACAAAAAATGCGCAATATGAAAAATTTGTCACGAAATTATTATTCTCTTTTTAGTGTTATATTCGAGAGATATGATACGATGATCGATAAAAAATTCACTTGATCTCGGTTTGCCATACGATACCCTGATATCGTCTCATCTTATTCAATCAAAATTACAACCAAAAAAACGATGGATTGTACCGAAACTTTTGAATATAGTTTCCTTAAATGTTTTTCTGCACCAAATATTTTTTCAAAAATCTTAATTATAAAATTAAACAAAAATTGTAGTGTGCTTATTATAATTGATAACAAATTTTCCTTTATTATACTAATATTGAAAATAACAATGTAACTGAAATTGATTTTTGTACGGTAAACTGCTCTTTTATGTATCTGCATATTTATAATTGATTTAAAAAAATTAAGAACTGAAATATTATAATTATAATATTTAGTACTTATCTTAAAAAAATATCCTGTGTATTTAAAAAACGATTTTCTATTAAAAATAGTTTCTTGAAAATAAAATTAAACCAGATTGTATTAGCTTAAACGATTTTTTTTCCTAAATTGTATCGATTAATTCAAAACACTAACAAATTTAGTGTTTTAAGTAACTGTACATTTAAATGATGCGAAACGTTTACGGTAGGTAGACTCCATCACTAACTGTAATTTAGCATTGGATCACTTTTTGTGATTTTTATCTTTATGTGAAATATAAAAACAGAAAACTTTTAATTTGAAGAAATTAATGCAAATGTTTGTAACTTTCAACCAAACGAAACTTTTTCACTTCAGAACCAAATATGTAATTCTTATTTCCTGTAGTTGCCTTTTTTCTTATTTTGCTGTCAAGAAAGTTTTAATACTTTAAATAATTATTTAAAGTTCTACTTTCAGCTCAAGCATAATTACAGCATCCGCTAATGTACTGCTTCATACGCATGACATATGTAACAGAATTTTCATAACGTTACATATTCAATTATGCATATTAAACATAAATGCTATACTAAAATAAAATTACTTTTAGCTCGCAGTTAAATTTATTTAGAAAATGAAAACAGTTTGCTTTATCAAAATTTTTAAAAATTTGTAATAAGTTTAAACTTTGAATGAATGCCTTTAAATTTTTTTTCACAAATTTTGCTTATCATTTAAAGAGTTGCATATGAAATTAATTTCTACAAAATATTACAGTCACTTTTATTTTTATGATTTACAATTCTAAGATCGTAATGCACCAGTATGCTTTCACGTCATGATTGTCAACTCCCAGTAAAAAATTAATGAGTCAAAAAAATTATTATTCCACATCCGCATTACCAGCACGTCATACGAATTTCCTCTACATAAATCAAAGGATTGATTACATCAAAGCAAAACACTTATGATCAAAACACTTTCTTATTCATTAATACTTATTTGCAACTGGAAACCTATTCCTCGTACTAAAAAACTAATATCAACTTTTTAAAGTAATTTTTAAATGATATTTAGAGATGATACCAAGGTTATTAATTTTTTATACAGTTTAACATAGAAAAATGTCCATTTGTCTTCATGCTGCAATCTAGCATATAAAATATTTAAAGAATGTAATTAACTTTTGGATACACCTTATTTAGTAATGAAAAAAGTTCATTACAACAAAAATATACAAAAAAATTATTATTATGCTTGATTTTTATGTCTCAAACATGTTTTTTTTTGCTTGAAACCATGATTTTCATGAGCTTGTTTTAGAACCAGGATATTGTTTGTTATCGCTGAAAATTCCATCAGTTGTTGCTCATAGATTCCGGATGTGACCTTATGAAAATCTTAAAATTCTAATTTTTATATCAATCAGAATTTTACCGAAAACCAGAAATGAATTATCCGTAAGCGCCTCAGGGAGTCCATAAATTACTTATTTTATGGTAGGCGTGTTCCCTCCGCTTATCCATTAATGGTCTACTATGCTCTATCTATACCTACTAAATCTGGAATTATGTATCCCAATCATAAACCCAGTAAATATGAATTTTGTATTCGAAATTATTATTGATAGAATCTTTACATAAGCTAATTAAGTTTTTAATTAATATTATTTAAACAAATAATGATCATCTATTATTTAAACATTTAAAATTATGCAGCGTCCAAAATTATGTAACTAATAAATTGTTTTATCGATAACAATATTTACTAACAATTCATATTTCATAAAAATTGTTTAAAGAAATAATAATTTTTAATTATTTAAATATGTGAAATTGGAGGCATTACAAATTTTCAAACTAATCGAATGTTTTTATCGAAAAAATTTTCAATAGCAATTAATTTTTTATCAAAATTGTTCCAACAAATAATTATTTTCAATTATTTAAACAATTTAAATTTGAATCATTTGAAATGTGTAGCATCGACAATTTTATAACTAATAAAATGTTTTTATGGATGAAAATGTTTATTAAAAATTACATTTCTATTTTGTGGAGAAGAGTTTATGAATGCTCGTTTAAAATTGTTGTTAAAATTATTGAACATTCCGATTACCTGAGCCCAAGACCAATAGGACCTTTTGGCGTCTGTTTAACACTTTTTTTAAATTATATATATTTAAATTTAAAAAATTTGTCTTTATATTCGCACCAAAAATATTGTTCAATATCAATCCATCCATGAAAACCCATTAATGAAACGTATCCTTTCAAACAATTTTCAAAACAATCTTTTGTTTTACAATATAAATATTATATAGGTCAGTTAAACATGATTTCACTAGTAGGAATAATTACTTGTACATCGCGTTAATAAGGAAGGTACTTATTATATGGGAATTTAAATTCTTGCTACTAAATACACGCATTTCATATTGGCAATTTTTTATGTTAACGATACTTCTAACTAGCAAGAAAACATGTCAAAGTGTCAGGAACTGATTTCAATGAGACTTCGCTACGTTGTTGCAGAGGAAAAAAAATAAGAGATACCTAATTTCTTTTATATGCCGATACAGAATTTGAAGGGGTAGAACTCATCATAAAAGTTCACCCCCAAAATCACTTTCATCACGGTATCTCTGTTTCTATGAAAAAAACATGTGAAATTAATGAAACTGATTTTTATTGAACAATTATATTAAAAACAGCATTTTGATCTCCGAGGGTCGCATTCCTTATTTCCTATGAGGATGAGATTTTTATTTTTTTATTTTTTCTCTACGAAAATTCTAAAAATCGTTAAATATTTATAATACTAACTTTATCTTAAAGAAAATAAGATTCTGAAGCTGATGCGTTCTGGCATTTTTCATAAAAATTATTTTTAAGAGTGTAAAATACCCCTTATTTGTATTTAACTTTCTTTGACAAAGTTTTCATCCAATATAGAATAATTATAGCATTTATCATGGTAATACTAATTACATAAAAATATTTTTGTTATTTAATCAGAATTAATTTCTCTTATAATTTCCAAAATGAGAAACCCTAAGGAGCATTGTCACTATACAAAAAACAAAAAGTTGTTTGCGCAAATTATTAATAGCAATTCAAACTTTCTTTTGGCAGTCAAAAATAATCCTCTAAAGTTTCATTTAAAAAAAATTCCTTCTCTCTCCAGATCGTAGATATAGCTAAAAATCTTTAAAAAAAGAAACACTTCTTTAAATTGGAACAGCAACAAAATTTTTTGAGATTTAAATGATTAATAAAAATAGTTTAAAGCAAGCCGATTTTTACATGTATAGCGATATTTCCGTTAATATATGTTTTACCCTCCCTAATTGACTCTGACATTTCAAGAAATCGAAAAAGCCGACTTTTTGGCCATTTTCTTACTTAAGGTAAATTTCTCGACTGTTTGACCATATAATGTGTGTCATACGTTATGGGAATGTGTTTGCAATATGGTGCAATAATAATATATGGTAAATCTAGATATTAAAATAATTTTATTTGTTAATATAAACAGACAAAAATGTTTTATAATTTTATTTTTAATTACTTATGAAACTCATGAAACTACGATAAAATCGGTAAACATTACGCATTTTTGCACATGAATACACCGATGAACCATGAATTACATTTTAATACAACCTCAAAAATAACGTTTATTACATTTTAGAGTTTGTATTAAAATGTAATTATTATTTATATTTAACACATCTGCTTATGCTTATTGCTTATACATTATGATACTTTAATGTACAAATATTTTTACAAAGAAAGGTAAGCACAGACAAGAGGTAGTTTACCCTCTTGAAATGCATTTTTCTGAAAAATACCGAAATACGTCATATTAGGAATCTTATTTTTTTGAAATAAAATTAGTCCTACAAATATTTAATGATTTTTAGAATTTTCGTAGAGAAAACTGTTGAAAAAAAGCATTTTCACTTTTATAAGAAATGAGGGATGCGACCTTCCGGGATACAAATTCTGTATTTAATATCGCCGTTTAATACCAAACAGTCTCCAATTGGTTTATTCAAATTTTTTGCATAGAAACAGAGATACCGTAAAAAAACTTTTTTTGGGAGTAAACTTTGCGGGTGGTTTTAACCCCCTTAAAATTGTTATTGATAGATAAAAGAAATTAGGGGTCTCTTAGTTTTTTTCCTCTACACCATATGAATTGAAATTTCATTAAAATGGGTTACTGGCACTACGATATGTTTTCGTGTGGGTGAACAGAAACAAACAATTGTCAGTTTTTGCAGAGTAATTTTTTGTTGAACACGCTGACTACTTTAAATTGCTTATAATTTTGAAAGATAATCGATGCGTACTTTTATGTAGAAAAGATTCCTAAAAATTTTTCGGATCTCTACAGTACAATTCTACTAATTTATTTAGTGAAATTTTTTGACTAAGTTAGAAATTATATGCGAATCGCCAATTTACATTTCTTTTCCCTTTCCCTGATTAAACTAGTGAAATTGCAAATCAATCAGTGAAATTTAGCTAATTCAGATTCAAATTACTTCCTACTTTCAAAGTGGCTTTAAATAGCCCCCGATTGAACTATTGGTTGGACTATTTATAAAATTCATTGTTTACACTTTGAAAAACAGGAAGCTTTCTCAGGTGCACTGCGAGGCTTGAAATAACTTATGTCAATCAATTAGGAACATCTTAAAGCATGTATATTAACTGACGTGAGCAAGTTAATTGCAGATGCGTGAGGTGAGGAATACATATGATGTACCAGATACCGAGAGGGTAATACGGGTCTCGCGTGGTTCTCAGCATTATAGTTATGTTGTATTCAGACTGGAAACTCATAAACGCCTGATGAAACTGAGATTTTTGTAGGAGAGAAAAGGGGTTATTGGATCGCTCGATTTAATTACGTTCATTCCATATCGCAGACTTCAGATTTATGAATGGCATCTCGATGATTCACGAAAGTGTTTTCCGCGAAGGTTTAATGATCTCGAATATAAATATAAGTCAAAATATTAAATTTAGCATAATATTTTAATTAAAATAACTTTGCCTGATTAACAATTTGATTCATATTTTCCAGGAAAAATAAGTTTGACAAAAAGTGGTAATAAAATCTCATTAGTGTCCCAAAAAAGCCAAAATTGATCCCAGATCAGCAGGACTATTTGGGGACATCAAGGGCCATTCATAAACTACGCTACAAATTTAGATTATATTTAGTACGTTACCTGATGATTTATTCGTACAAACTTTTCGAATTTCGCGAAATATCGCCCTGAAACTATACAGTTGAATAATAATTGAATAATTTTTAACGTCCTCCTCTTTTCTCCTTTTTTAAAGAATTTTTAATTTTTTCTCTATTTTCAAGAAACTTCCCCTTTTTATATTTTGTTTTCTCATTAATAAAAACTCATTTAAAATGACCATTTAAGGAAATCCAACTATTTTGTGTGTAATTTTTTTTTAAATAGCCTACTTTTATATTTTTGATTCAGAATTCATGTTCGAAAATTTAATAATTTTGTTATAAGTTGAATTACTCTGTTGAAGTCTATTTCACTGGTGGAAAATTCATCTCTTTAATTAAAAATTCACATTTTTAACGGAAAATTGATCTATTATATTATTGTCAAACAACTGATCTGTTTTATTTAAACATTTAACTATTTGCTTGAGAGTTTACATTTTTTAGTGAAAAATTCAAGTATTTTGTTAAAACTTCACCTTTCCTAGTCAATTAATATTCTTCATGAAAAAATTATCTTTTTTTGAAAATTCAACTATTTCCTTAAATTTCGAACTTCCTTGTTAAAAATTATTTTTTATGGCTAAGCATTATTTCTTCAACTAAAAATAAAAATATTTCATTTTTAGTTAAAACTTGATATTTTGAATTCAAAATTGATCTTCTCTAGAAGAAAATTCTTCTTTTTTAGTAGAAAACTAATTATCGTGGTATAAAAACTATATTTTTCAGTTTAAAATGCTACTTATTGGTTGAATATTAATCTTTTTTGTCTAAGAATTCAACAATTTTATATCAATGTTTTCTTGGCAGATCATCCGTTTTGAAAATCTTTGTAGACATTTTTTTTTTGCTTGACGATTTATCATTTCACTTGAAAACGTAAATATTTGGGTGCAGAGTAACTTTGTTTTTAAATCTCATATTTTTGATTAAAAAGTACATTTTTTTGTAGAAAATTAATCTATTTTGACATTTCTTTTTTCGGTTAAAGATTAAGTTTTTATCTGAAAATTGAAATGATTTATTTTGAGCTAAATATAATTTCTTTATAAGTTGAAAATTTAACTCTTCAGTAGAAAGTTTTTTTTTTGCTAAAAAATGTATCTTGTTTAGTTGAAAATTTTACTATTTTGTTAAAAATTCTTCCTTTTTAGTTGAATTCAACTATTTGAAAATTTTTTGTCGTTGTTAAAAGTAGATTTAAAAAAAAATAAAATTCAAGTCTTATGTTAAGTTTTCTACTTTTTGTAGAAATTTGATCTTCTTGGTTAAAAATTTAGATTTAGATTTAGATTTTTTAGTAAAAAATTCAAGTATTTTGTTAAAACTTCTTCTTTCGTAGTTAATTAATATTCTCCATGAAAAAATTATATCTTTTGTTTGGGAATTATCTTTTAAGGCTAAGAATTATTTCTTCAAATAAAAATAAAATTATTTCATTTTTAGTTAAAACTTGATATTTTGAATTTAAGATTGATCTTCTTTAGAAGAAAATTCTTCTTTTTTAGTAGAAAACTTATCATCTTGGTATAAAAACTATATTTTGCAGTTAAAAATGCTACTTATTGGTAGAATATCAATCTATTTTTTCTAAGGATTCAACGATTTTATATCCATGTCTTTTTGACAGATAATCCTTTTTAAAAAACTTTGTAGAAATTAGTTTTCTTTTGTTGAGGATTTTACTTTTTACTTGAAAACGGAACTATTTGGGTGAAGAGTAAATTTTTTTTTAAATCTTATATTTTTGATTAAAAAGTCCATTTTTTTGTAGAAAATTAATCTATTTTGACATTTCTTTTTTTGGTTAAAGATTAAGTTTTTATCTGAAAATTGAACTAATTCCCCTTTTGCTAAGTAGAAAATTAGTTTTTTCTTTTGCTAAAAACTGTATCTTGTTTGTTGAAAATTTTACTATTTCGTTAAAAAATCTTCTTTCTTTGTAGAAATCAAATATTTGGATAATTGTTTTTGTTTGTTAAAAGTATATTTATTAAATATAAAACTCAAGTCTTATGTGGAAATTTCGACTTTTTGTAGCAATTTGATCGTCTTGGTTAAAAATTTGAATGTTTTCTTTATAAATGCAACTGTTTATTATTTCGTGAAAAATTCCACTATTTAATTAAAGTAATATTTTTGGTACTAATTCAACTGTTTTAGTAAAAGTTCATCCTTTTCGATCGAAAATTCATCTTCTTGGAAGAAAACTCATCTTTCTTGGTTACAAAAATTTTGTTTCATTAAAAATTCAACTTTTTAGGTAAAATATTAAACTTCCTTCTGAAAAATTTATCTTTTTGCTTTAGAATTCAACTTCTTAGTTTAGATATAAAAAATTTTAGGCTACTTTACAAAAAATGTTCATTTTTTCATTTTTTCAATAAAAAATTTTCTTTTGAATTAAAAATTCTTATTTTCTGGTAAAAATCTCATTTTTCTTGTTTGAAAATTATATGTCGTCTTGAAAGTTCAATAATTTTCTTAAAAATTCTTCTCTTTTGCTTGGAAGTTTAAACTTTTGGGTCATAATGCAGCTGTATTATTGAAAATAATTTTCGTAGGGAAAACATTTGGTTTTTTTCAACAATTCTCTTTTTCGGTTCAAAATTCACTTTCAGAAATGTCATATGGAATTCAGTATATTATCTACATTAATTTTGTTCGAAAGAATTTCTTCCTTTATTTTCCTGCGAAAACACGCAGAATAAACTGAAAATCCATGTCATTAAAGAAGTGAAAAGTGGGGGGGGGGCTACTTAGTCCTATCAGCGCCTGTAAAAAAAAAGTGAAAAACAATTTGCAATTTTTTTAGTATTTTCCTAGTCGAATGAGTTAAAGAAGATTTAGTGATAACTTACAAGACGTTTGTGACTTCTCAACTGATTAAACGAACAATCTGACATGTTCTTCATAACTTTATTAATCTTTCATGTAATTAGTGATGTTTACAGTATATTTTTTAATTTTTACAAGACATGGGAATGTTTTGCATAATTGATTTATAATTAAAGATGCGCATTAATAGTGATTGATGATATTGTTTGAAAATTGCAAATAGTGGACCGTTATGATGCATATTTTAGGTATATCGATCGAAATGCGCTTCGCACACAAAAGAAGATACGCAAATAAGAGTGTACAGAAAACCCATCTCCGATAAATCGATTTGGTTCGGAAGAAAGTCGAAAGTCAAGCCTGACTTCCCACTGAAGACCCTCGCACTCGAGGATAGCCTGCTTTTGATTCGGACAGGTGCAATTTTCGCAGGGCAATGCACCAGTTACCATCCAAGAAAGGAAATTCAATTCGCATGGTGCATAACATCATCCATCACCATTATATCTTTAGTCTGTCAATCTAAAGTCCTATTTGCCATTCATTGTTTTTTCTCAATACTGTCCAGCAATTGCGGTCGCTTGTTATAAAATGATTTATCGATCACTGGCATTGTCTCGAAATTCAAAAATGAAATTTGTTCTGAGGAAAGATCTTTTCATTTTGCTCCGCTGGGAATCGAACCACAGAACTTACGATTGCTGATCGGATCCTTTCCCACTACGCTACTAGATCGAGTGAAGAATACTTTTTTAGAAATACAAGCATTTTTGGTAAGTTTGAGCTGTAAGACCTGCCATAATAAAGCGTATATTTACGAAAAAGGATTCTTTTCTTAATCTTTCTATTAGTTTAATGGGAAAGCACCCTCCCGGAACTTGGAAGTTTTGTGGTTCGATTCCGAAAATGAAAATAGCGTATATTAGGATACCGAAATTCATTTTAAGGAAAACTAATTTACCGAATGATTAATTGACCGAAAGCTATTTTAACGAATGATTAATTGACCGAAAATTATTTTAACGAATGTCGAACTGTTCGAAAATAGTTTAAGCGAAGATTCATTTTTCCGACAGTCCGAAGGCCTAATTTTGCGAAGGTTCAGTTTACCGAAAAATAAGTTTAACGGTAGGTGAGATATCCGAAAATCATTTAAGTGAAGGTTCATATGTCCGAAAACTTAAAAATTATTTATTTGCATTCATATAGACGTTTAATAACAAATAAAACGCTCTCTTTCCTTTATTATTTGTCTTTCTTTTTTTACATTACCAAGACCCAACATGTTTAGAGGCTATTTAAATTTCTTCATCAGGTTGGGTCTTGGTAATGTAAAAAAGTAGAGATAAATAATAAAGAAAAGATAGCGTTTTATTTGTTATAACACATCTATCTGAATGCGAATAAGTAATTAAATAATATGTGTAAATAAATAAAAGAATTTTATTCTCTTTTATTCAACTTATTTTCCTTTTAAAATTATTCCTGATTAATAAAAAAGTTACTTGTTCATTTAATCAGTCAATAATGTGCTTAACATTCATGTTTTAACTGCGCAATAGGCAGCGTGAATGGCAATCTTTTATCACACAATTTAGGATAGGTACTAAGGATGTCAACAGATAAATCAGTTATTTTTAATTTATTAATTGTTGCAAAATACTCTAAAAATATAGAAGAGATAAGGTGTTCATTGTTTCACGAAAATAGAAAAATAAATTCATCTAAATAAAATAAATTTAAGTACTATCTTAAATTACATTTACGACGTTCTACTTTCTTAAGATTTTAGATGAAAATATTGCATTTTCGAAAAATATGAATTTTAACCAAATAGACATCAAATCAAAAAAAAATTCTTTTTTACCGAAAAATACTATTTTTCAAAGTAATACACATGAACTTGAAGCAAAATAGTTTAATGCTCAATTAAAAACGATGTATTTTGAACGAATCAGAATAATTTCGAACTAAAAAAGAAAAATTTTTATCCAAGAAAGTATTAGTTAAATTTTCAGTTTAAAAAGTTAATTTTCAACACACAAAAAGACAAGATTTTAACAAATAGTTTATTCTTCGGTAAAAGAGATAAATTTTCAACCAAAACAAAAAACCCAAAGAGATTATTTTTTAAACCAAAATAAAGAATTGCTAAACTTAACAGATTTTTTAGACAAATGAGAAAAGCGTTTCAACCAATTAGTTGAACTTTCAAGTCAAAATTTTTAAGTTACAAAATTATTAAATTTTTCACCTAAATAGACGAATTTTTTACAGAATAGATAAACATTTGACTAAAAATATCAATATTTAACCAAAACAGGTAAACTTTTTAAATTGTTAGACTTTCCACCAAAGAGATGAATCTTTAACCAAGGTAATCAATTATTAAATTTCAAGATAAAAAGACTAATTTTCTTTCAAAAAGTTGAATTTCTAAACTAAAAATATTAATTCTCATCGAAAAATGTATTAATAAATATTTATATTATATGTATAGGTTAGTATCATTTTTATCAGAATTATTTTATTTTTCTTTAACTTAAATTAATGTATATTACCAATTTAAGGTATTTGTCACTCATTTTGTTGAATTTTCATTATTTTTATCCCTTCAATCAACTTGATACGCATTATACAGGTTTCATTTGTTATGAAACATTTATAGGAATGTAAATAAACAATTTCTAATTTTTCGGATATTTGAACTGATTTTTCGGTAATCTGAATCTTCGCAATATTAGGCCTTCTGAAATTTGAACTTTCCATAAAATGGACTTTCGCAATAATGAATCTTCGCAAAAACTATTTGCGAATAATTCAACATTCGTTAAAATGGTTTTCCGTCAATTAATTTAAAAAAAAATGAGTTTTCCTTAAAACAAATCTCGGTATCCTGATTTTCGCTACTTTAATTTTCGATTACTTGAACCATCGGAAGATGTTTCTGACTGATCGACTGGCTGTCGATCTTTTTCGTAAAAAATTTTATTAATAAAATTTTTAATTCCTAGCCCTATCTTTCTATCTAGCCGCTAGAGACGTTCAGAAATTCTGTTATTCTCTGATGATAATACAGATTACTTGGAAATTCATATTTATATTCCACCCTTTGTAATAAAAAGAAACATAAGGGACCATCTGTTTACTGCGTTACCAATTTCGGATATTGTTGACTCCCCTCTGTTTGAGTTTTTGCGCATAAAAATTCAAACAAGAAGATTAATTTTATACTCAGAAAGTCGAACGTTCAACCTTATTGATATTTATGTCTCTAATGAGCCGGAAAGTGAGATAGTTTGGAAATATATATTTTTTTGATTGAATCTTTTTCATGTTCCTTTGCATAAAATTTTAAAGAGAGACACTAAACAAGAGATTGTTTTTCAATCTAAAGGTTTTGCTTATAAATATCGTATGATTTCTTTTACTTGAGTTGTGAATGTTACCTCAATCTTTTCATTAAATTCTTATATGAATGAAATATTAAAAATTGAAATTAAATAAAGAACAATTTTTTAATATTAGAAAATTTCAGAAATTTATCATGTTTGGGTTACTTATTTTCAATGCTATTGATAATATAATAATCTAAATACATTGGTTTAGAATCAACCAAAAAAAATATTTAAGTTTTTAAGCTAAGCCGCCCAATGGTATAGGAAAAAGTTTCTTTTTTATTCAATCAGATAAAGTTTCTACCAAATTTTTGAATTTTTAAATGAGTGTTCTAATTTTTAACAAATAAGTTCAAGTTCCAACCAGAAATAATAATTTTCTTAAAAAAAAGTAGAAATTTTCACCTAAAAATATTCATTTTAAACCAAAAAGATCATTTTTAATCGAGAAGAATAATTGTCTAGCAAGGAAAGAAGAAAATTTGATAAATTACATGAATTTCCAATAAAATAGTTTTATTGTTAATTTAAAAATATACGTTTTTTATCAAGAATTGAATAAATAAGTTTTTAAGATTCAAAAATTCTTTTCATAAAATAGGTATTTTAAACTACTTAAATTTAATAACAAGAGACGAATTTTAAATAAATTATTTGAATCATCAATCAAATTCATGAATTTTCAACCAAGAATATTAATTATCGAAGTTAGCAATCTCCAAAATAGGTTTATTTTAAAATAAATTTGGTTCTTTGAAACTAAATAGTTTATTTTTAAACCAAAAATAAGAATCATTAACAAATAAATTAAAATTTCTATTCCATAATATTAGTTTTTCACACGAATAAAGAAGATTACCAATAAAAAAGAAAAAAGGATAACTTTAACAAAACAGTGTAATTTAAAAAAAAATTGAATTTACAACAAAATAATTAAATTTCTACGATTGATTGATGATTATTTAACCAAATAGTCTATTTAACAACTGAAAACGATAAGTTTTTAATAAAAATAAGAATAGTCAAATTTTTAGTTTAAAATATTAACTTTTAATCGATAAAACGAATTGCGCGTTATTTTTATATTTTTTTAACAAAATATTTTTAACAGAAAGGAAAGAGACAAATTTTTAACAAAGAAGGTTAATTTTCAAAAGAAAAAAAAACGAAACAGACCCATCTTTTTTTAACACAATTGAATTGACAATGCAAAAATATTAATTCTTAACAGAAAAGTTCATTTTTCATTGAAATTGTTAAATCCTCAATAAGAAAAATAATAACAATTTTCTATTAAACATTTGTATTTTTAAACAAAAAATATAAATTCTTAAGGAAACTTGCATAAGTTATTTTAGCTACAAAGGATTTTAATAACCAATAAAAACACCTTAACTGAAACAAAAAAATACGAGTCTTTAGCAAAATAATTGAATCCTCAACCGTAAAGTTGTTTTTTAACCAATAAGGACGGATTTTTTAAAAAGATCATAATTGTAACGAAATAGTTCAGCTTTCAGTCAAGTATTTGAATTTTCAAACAAAAAATGTGTATGCTTAACAGGAAACGTAATAGTTGATATTCCAACCAAGAAAGATTTAAATGTAAATGAAGAGCAGGTAATTTTAATTTAAAAAATACAAATTAACAACCAAATACTTAAATCGTCATACAAATATAAGAATTTACAACTAAAATTATAAATATTAAAATAAAATTGAAGAGAGGAGTTCGAAATTAAACTAAGCAGTTCTATTTTAAACCAAAAGATTAATTTTAGAAAAAGAAGATGAATTTTATACAAAATAGGATGAATTTATAAGAAATTTAATAAATTTTAAACCAAATAGGTGAATTTCTAAGCAAGATGAATCTTCAAGCAAAAAAATTAATTTTTAATAAAGTAGTTCAACTGCCAATCAAGCGCTATCTGTACAAAAAGTCACTATTGACTTCGAAACCTGATTATTGGTTAAAAAGAAAGACCAAAAACTTAAAAACAAGAAGTTAGAAGCTTATAAAAATATACGTGTAATGAATTCTAATCGAGATATTTTTAATCTTTTAAAAAACATATTACGTTAGAAGATTACAAAAATAAATAAATAAAAAATTTCTTCAACTTAATACATTGACTTTAACTCGTAGCATGATGTACGTAAGTTATACGAAAAATTTTAAAAAAACTACCACACATTCGACGAACTCTAATTTTCAACTCAAGCTGATAAAACTTTTTAATTCTTAATGGATTCCTGAGATATGTCTAAAAATGTCTAAACTGGGCTGTCCCCACTGGTCACGCAGATTGAAATTTTACACAAATACACTTGGAAATTTGTTGTCATATCTTGGGAAATCGTAGAGGTTTGTAAACTTTTATTAACTTAAATTCAAGATAAAATTTTAAAAAAAGTCAAAAATCAATATGGATTTCTAAGATATGACTAAGAATTGCCAAGCTTTACCGACCGCGCTTTATACACCAACTGAAACTTGACGCTGATACGCTTGGACATTTTTAGTTATATTTTGGGAACCCGGAAATAGTTTCAAAGTTTTATCGACTTGAATTACTAATGAGGCTTCAAAAACTATTCCACACAAATTTCGGATTTTTTTCTGCGACTTTCCTAGGTGATGTCTTAAGTTGAAGTCCAGGTACAAAATTCGAGAGATTCTTAATTTTTTCTTCAACTTCTTACGTGATATTATTATTATTAAAAATCAAAAATTTCTTCGCGGAGGGCCATTAGATGAGAAAATTCATAAGCTTTTCAACACCTTTTAAACAAATATTCTCGCTTCTATTTTAAACAATCATGTTTTAAACTCAGCCTTGATTTTTAGTACTGCTCGCGCTAGATTTAGATAATTTCCGACAGTATTCTGTCTTTTCAGTTTGGACGGCAATATTAAAATCTTATTTCAGGAGAACAGAAAGAATCGAAAAACAGGTAAAAAAAATGAAAAGGCGGAAAAGAAATGAAGAGAGGAAAATTGGAGAAAGGTGGAAAAAATAAAAGGTTTAAGAAGGAAAGGAAAGATTGAATGATATCAGTGGGGAGAATAATTAAAGAGAAAGAACAAACTTGCCAGACAAACGGAAGAAGAGAGAATGAGTCTTTCTGTCGGCGAGCGTTTTTTCTCAACGATTTCCACTGCGTTCGAATAAACACCTGTTCAAGGCGCGTGCTGACCTCGTTACCTCATCGCGAGAAGTAAGTCATTAGAATACAGGTACACGGGATCCTACGATCTCTTCACGAACCAACGAAAGGGAATTTGTTCTTGATCCTAGCTAACGGACAGTACCGAGAAATGCCCTTGGGATGAGAAAAAAATTATAAAGGTAATTTCAATCTTCGGGATATCTCCTCAGACTGCATTAGTGTACTTCTAAAGAAGAAAGGTATTTTCAAGGAATGTGGGCAAGCACTCCTAGAGATTGCTGATAAAATGTATCATCTCTTTTTTTCCACAGGATTCCTCATTATTTTCCATTAAGTATTTTATGGATAAATTTCACATTGGAGAATACACGCAGGAATTACGTCTAGATTAAGGAAATTCTTCTGGAAGAGAAAATAAAGTCTTGAAATTTTTAAGTTTCTTTTTTTAACTTGGTAGTTATTTTATTGTCTTCACTTTACCATACAGTGGAAGGCGCAGAAGAAGCTAGGTTTTCTAAATACTGTTTTTAGCTCACTTTTTCAACAAAACAAACAATAATAATTATTAATATTGTTGATATTAGGGTTGTTGACCAGGGAATATTTATTATTAATATTAGATGTTATTTTGTTTGTCTACTGGTCTGTATCAATATTTTAACAATATTGATATAGACCAGCAGACAAACAAAATTAACATCTAATGTTAATAATAATAATTATTATTTGAACTTCTGCTATTTTGGATGTTGATTCGAAGATTAATTGAATTGTTCTTATTGTTCGTATCATTTAAATTAGGAAAATGTAGGTAAAATTTTGTTTCCGTAAATACACCCTTGGCTAAAAAACCATCAACAGGTTTTTTATCTTTTCAAAAATAGAATCAGACTAAATAGCTTATGAATGCTAAAAAGTAAGAAAAGATCAGGTAATTTAAAATTGCTCATGAATAATTTGAAAATTTCTGCATTTTCGTAACTTTTTAATTTTATCATTTTTACAAGAAATTCAATTTTTTTCAAAGTGATGCTTTTTTCTGGAAACTAGCATTCTTTTTTCAAAACCTCAACTATTTTGGTGAACAAAATTCAAGAAATTGGTCATAAAATTAACTGTTTCTGTTGAAAACGCAACTGTTTTGGGTATGAGAAATTTTAAAATTAAAAATTAAACTGTTTCGTTTTAATTAATCTTCTTTGGTTTATGATTCAACTATTTGGTGGATAATTCGGGTTTTTGGTGAATTTCGCTAGTTTTAATTGAAAAATTGAAACAACTATTTGTTTCAAATATCAGGTATTATATTTTTCGACGCAAATTTTTCTTCTTCAATCTACAATTCAACTACGTAGATAAATTTCGAACTAATTCGTTAAAAATTCATTGTTTTTGGGTGAATTCACTCTTGTGATTTTGATTTTTTTGATTTATTTTTATTAGTTTTTTTAACTGAAAATTTAACTATTTTATTTTTGGTTAGAAATTTATTCTTTTATTTAGAGATTCCACTATTACTTTAAAAATTAATCTTTTTAGTTAAAAAATGATATTTCTTAATTGAAAATTTAACTTTTTTCTAATTAATTAACTAATTATTTTTTAAATTAAACTATCTCGTTAGAAATTCCTATTTTTTTTTGTTAAAGATTCATAATTTTCGTTAAAGCTTTATTTTCTTGGCCAAAAATTAAATTATCTTTTTACAAGTTCCTTTTTTCATACAAAATTCATTTTTTTAAATGGATCTTTAATCTTTTAATTTTTATTTTAAGATTGATCTTTATTAGTTAAAAATTTATTTATTTCATTGAAAAGTCGTCTTTTCGGGTAGAAAATTAAATTATTTTGGCAGAAAACTAATATTTCTGAGTTGGAAATTGAACTCTTTTGCAGAAAACTTCTTTTTTAACTTAGAATCCACAATTTTGTTGAAAATTAATTTTTTTTTATACTTTGTATTTTCCGATTAAAAACTCATATATTTCATATAAATTTCGTCTCCGTCGTTTCTCTTCTGTCGTAAGAAATTAACGTTTTTAATGAAATTTTGTTTATTTATTGACTGAAAAATCTTTCTTGTTCGAAAATTTAATTCTTTGGGTATAACTTTCACTTTTTATTCTTGCGTTAGTATTCTTTGTTTCAGTTCAAATGTTTTTTTATTGCTAATTAAAATATCTGTTTGTACGAACATCAACTATTAAAGTTTTTTTAGAAATTTCTTTTTTTTGAAGATTCATGTTAATTGGAAATTGTAATATTTTGTTAAAAATTCTTTCTGAAAATGCATGGATCGAAACAAAAATTTAATTATGTATTCCTTTTTTTGATAAACAAGTATTCCTATAAGTTGGGAATCCATCGCTTTGGTTAAAACTTTACCTATTTCATTGAAAGTTCTATTTTTCTGTTTATATAAATGTTTTCAACTTAAAATTGATTTTTTCTAATGAAAACTTATTGTACTTTATTGACAATTCGATTTGCTTAGTAGAAGATTAATGTATTTGGTTAAAAATAATAAATGTATTTTATCGAAAAATCCACTATTTGGTTAAAAGTTCATAGTTTTTTATGTAAATAAAATAGTCCTAGGTGCAAGGTAGATTTGATGCTTGAAAAAAAAATTTATAACTGTTAGGTGAAATAAAAAATTTGATAGAGACAAGTAAGAAACAGTCAGCGAATTTCGAAATTGGGGTTTTGTAGCAAAATTAACCCTGAATAATACACAACAAAGTGTTTGTCATCTGATATTCGCTGAAATATGAATGGCTTCTAGTACACAAATGCTGAAAGAAATATTGTCAAAAAGTGAATATTGCATGATCTACTGCAATAACTTTTTAGCAAAATTTGACCTAACATTCATAAAAAAAGATAAAGAAAAAAGTATCCGAGTGGATCAGGCACCTATTATTCGTTTCAAATGCAAATCTCGAACCTGAAGCGAAAAGATAAGTCGTGTCGAGCTACTTTTACCAAGAACTACTACTACTACTACTTTTTACCCGCCTTAAATCTCTTGTAGACTTTTCCCAAGTCAATAAATGTCTAGTTTACAATTATAAGCAACCTCAATGTCAGATATATTGATTGCAATGATAATAATCATTATTTATGAAATGTTAATTAATGCTTGATACTCTATTCCTAATTAACTTTACCATCGCTGAAATTTAGAAGAATAGTCTTAAAATAAGTTGTAAAGAACATTAATAAGAATAATGTTGAAACTGTTTCATGAATGAAACAAAAATTTTCTCGTGCAGGCTACAACTCGGGCGAATTATAAGATAAAAGTAAATGTTTTCTTAAACTTTTAGTAATTACGAATTTAGAGCCTTGGTAGATCTGGTGATGCGCTGGGCTTTCAATGGCGAGGTTCCGGGGTTCTATCCCAGAGACGGACACCAATAAAAACATTTTATATAATTTCATGGAAGAGGCTTCATGTAATTTTTTTGTAATTTTTCTGAAAGACTCTTAAAATCCGTAAAAGGGGTACCTATGTACAATAAATTTAAATAACCTGCAAGCATGGCATGGTGAGTCGAAATGGAATGGAAGTGTCGAAAATCTCATTCGTGACTCAACTGAAATGACTACCAAGGATTTTAATAAACTGTGAAATCCCCATCGTAGGAAACATTGCAATAAATAATCCGGGCAAGTCGATCGTCAAACTGATCGTTTTCTCCCGTGCATGTTTCGCACGATGGAAGATTGCCACGCGATCAGAAAGGATCCCTACATGCACGCGAAGTTACACCTGAATGTGCAGCATACTTCCACGGCCCCGTAATATATTTCCACTAAATTACACGAAAGACTAGGTAACCGCCATTTAACTCGTTTGAACCTTCTAACCTATCAAGGCGAGACTTATGGGTTCAGTCCTTATACGATTCATCTTAATTTAAACTGAGAGCACAAGTGGCGAACATCTTACAGAAAAATAAGTCCCATCGGTTCTATTTCTGACACTATGATTCAGGTCATTAGTTCTAAAATTTAATCAGCTATAACTTATCGGGTAGTTAAACCTATAAATGTTTTTTTAAATTAGGGTATGAAACGAATATTTATTACTAATACTTATTAATTTTTATTTGTCTACTTGTTAAAAAGGACTCTCTAGCTCTGCTGGGGTTCCGACCCAGGTCATCAGATTCTTCGTCTGCTGCTCTTGCCCAGTGAGCTATGTATGAAGAGTATGGGATTCATTCTTCGCAAACTGTTACAAAAGAATTCTGACGTAATTTTTAATCCAGCCGAGCTATAAAGTCATTGTTTCATAACTTAAGAATTAAATTAATATTAAAACAAATATTGGTATAAGACTTTCAGACCAATAAGAGTCAACGTTAAATTCTTCGTTCCCTAATGTTCTTTCGTCAAAATTGAAACTATTGATAAAAAATATTAACTTTTTAGAATATAATAAATTAGCAACTGATTTTTTAAGATTTTATCACTTATTTCACTCGAAATTCAAGAGTTAAGTTGAACGACCCTTGATTAAGACTTCCACCATTTTCGTATGATTCGACAAAATAACGGGTTAGGTTCACCAGATCGTTAGTCGTACCTCGTTAAGGTTCCTTTATAAGAATAAAAAATCGAAACAAGCGCATCTCGAGGAGAAGGAAAGTTGGGTGTGTCTTTGCCTGTAATTCAATTCCGATCGCATGTTCAATTTTTTATGGTTCCCCGAATGTATAAGGAAATTTGTGTTTTAAGTTGCTTTCAAAAGGAAAGAATTCCAGGATTAAGTCATAGTGAGAAAATAAAATGTTTACAAAATTGGTTTAACTCCTTCTTTAGGAATAAAAAAAGGGTATGGCTAAATATATAATAAAGAATAGAATAAATAGAGAGGAATAGAATAGACTGAAAAGTTGGTCAACCATATAGTTTTTCTCGTGTGACCGTTAGGTAGATATAATTTTATCCCGAAAGGAATTAAGAGGAAGTGCGGGGTGTCGCAATAAAAGAAGTGAGGAAAGATAATGAGTGGGTAGTAGGAAGTGTGAGAGGAAGGAAATTGGAAATGTATGGGGAAATCAGGGGGGGGGGTGGAGGAAGTAAGAGGTGGAGCAGTAGTGGAATTGAAGTAAATACCGTACTAGGAAAGTGAGAGTGATTAGAGGATGGAAATGTGTTGAAAGGGAAAAACGTTGAAATGGTGTACTTTGGAAGTAAGGTGTATTGATGAGAGAGAAAACATTGAAACTCACGGACAATTATGGGAGGGTAAAAAGGGATATGACAGAAAATAAAGGATGTGGTAGTAGGGGAATTGTTGAGAAGGGGGTAATTTGGAAGAAAAAAGAAGGGAGGAGATATTAGGGAAGTGGTGTTAATTCGAATGTAGGCTAGTTATGAGAGAGTAGTTAGGAGAACTGATAGAAATTGTAGGAGGGTAGTTAACAAGGTAATGGTAATAGAGGGGTAAGGAAGTATAAGAAGTAACGGGAAATAAGAAAAGAGTAGTAGGTGATGTGAATATGAATAAGAAGAAAGCACGTTTTGGATAGAAAGTGAAGTAGGGGAACTGATATGAAGTAAGGGTAGGTGTTGTAGGGAAATTTTGGAAAGTTCTGGAAATTCAGTGGAGGTGGTAGTAAGAAAGTGAGGGTCATTTGGTTATGAGAGATGAGGTGAAATGAGAAGAAGTAGAGGAGGGTGAACTACGGAAAACAATGACAATTTAAGAAAGGGTAGTAGGGGGTATAATGAAAAGTGAGGCATGGATTAGTAGAGGAATTATGTAAACGTGAATGGCAGAAAAGTAATAAAATTGTAAAAACTGTAGGCAAGTGAGCACAATTAGGCGATGAGGAAGTACGCGCACGAATGTTAGGAGCATAGAAGTAGAGGAAGCGAGGGATAGCTATGAGGTATATGAGGAAAAAGTAGGGGTAAACGGGAAATTAGGCAAGGGGAAGTAGAAGAATTGATTGCAAATATGAAGAGGATAGTAGGGGATATGCGGGGAAATGAGGAAAGGGGATGCCAAGGCAGTGAAGGGTGGCCAAGTAGGGGAATTTAAGGGAGGATGTAATAGAAAATTTTGGGCAATTATGCAATTTACGGATGAGTATTTAGGAAAGTGAGGGTAAGTGATGGAAAAAGAAGAAGGGTGGGACGATTAATTAGGGATGCGATAGGGAGAGGAGGGGCATTGAGGGAAGTCAAGGCAATTGAGGGGTGTGGTAAATAGAAGCGGTAGAGAGAGGTGTAAGGGAAGAGAACTGAGAATTGATAGTCTGGCAGGTGGGTGAAGAGAGGGGAAGTAGGGGAATGGGAAGGAGCGGAATTAGTAGTAGGAAAAGGTGTAGTGGTTAAAGGACAGCGTTTAAGGACCCAATTATCTTCTTATTAGGATATGAAATCCATTTTTATAGCCGCGCAGCTCCTAATTCATGTACATTGTACAATCTGATGAAATATATAAATGACACCACGTACACAAATAAAGTAACAAACTACAATAAAAATAAGCGTAAAGATAAAATCTCGTAGGAAATTACATCTGACACTTTTAAAAATGATGTTATCTCTAAAATCTTGACTCATCATCTCCTACTTTTTAAATTAAATCTAATTTATTCTTGAGAATTATTTGATAAGATTGAATTTACTAGGAACGCACTGAAGCATGGATTCACTTCAGTAAAATCTACAATGAATGGATAGAGACGCTGCTTGATTCGATGGAATTAAAATTTTAATACAAACGTCAAGCTGCTATTATATATTATTGATCTAATCTTCAACCTAGCTGCCAGTGAGACATTATAATTAATGAAAGCCGAAACCGGAATGGCATCTCTAGACAAGAGGGCACCGCTGCGAGCATTCAAAAAGAGAAAGTTGGTAGCTGATCGTGTTGATCATGCCAGCACGAGTTTTATAATAAATTCATTTCGTTATCGAAATGAGCCGTTGTCTCTGAGAGGCAATCGTCGCACCTTTGCGAGGTGCAAGTGACCCACTTGGCCAAAGAACTGGCCTCGAGACGACCACCAAGAACGATCGTCGTCGTTCTTCTTCCGTTCTCTCGATATTTCCGCGATACGCACCAAAGGTATTTTCAAGCGCATCTCCATTAAGCCAACTTCAAGATTTACTGCTGAGGTGATATTCGTTACGATCAATTCGAGTTCGCCGTTCTCGTGCCTAAAATCCTCGTTAAAGCGTTGCTTTAATTGAATGGGTGCTTTACTCTCAACTTTATTTTTTGCGAATGTGTCGAGAAAAGTGTTTTTGTATTTTATGTCAGAATTTTAATAAGCTTTCTTCTTTAACGGATTCATTTTTATCGCTCTTTTAAGCTTTGTTTTTAAGTGCTGAAGTGTCCCAGAAAATCAGGAAGACATTTCGAAAATACACACAAATAATGGTCTCGTGGTACATTAGGAAGTTAATTTAGTTTTTAAAAACTCCCCTCTGCCCCTAACGCTACGTCTTCTCTTCTCTTCTATCCTGTCCTAGATGATCCCATCCTATACTACCATATACGATCCTATATTATTATCCCTTTCCTTCACCTTGTTCTTCTTTACATCCCACCCACTGTCACAGGCAAATTTCCCCACTCCTACTCACACTTTCACACATTCTTCTCTTTTCTCGTCTTAGATCTACTGCTCCTCACATATTTCTAACTTCCCCAAATAAAAAATCTTCGACTTGGTTTTGACTTGAATTGCCCCCAACCAGAAAATGCTGAAGTCGAAAAGGTTGTTTTGAGCATGTCTCAGTTTCGAGACAGAGACAGACTTTAATTTATATCTTGGAGACAAGTTTCTCTGTCTTGAAGGCATATATTTATCTCTTCAGTCGCATACTTATGACTCCAAAACGAGCGGTAAAACTTTGAGTGTAAACCTGCCCTAAAAAAGAGTGATTCTGACTATAATAAAAGCTAATCTTTGTTAATGATTAAACAATCTTGTATATTTCTATCCAGTTCATTCATTTACGGATTTTCATTTGCATCATACTTGTTTGACGAGGATACCGAAAATGTTGTTTGTTTTTTAATTAAAAATAACTAATTTAATAATTATTACAAATTTTTCATTCATCAATTTTAATTTCATTTATGAGTCGAAAAAGGTTCGACCATCTCAGCCAATACAAGGCTCGTCTTAAGACAAGTAAACGTCGTCTTGGCCAAGATAAGGCTCGACTTGAGACAAGTAAGCGCTGTCTTACCTTCCGTGACCATAACCGTTAGAAGAAGGCGTATGTCTCCACTCAATGTTGAGATGCAGCCACACATCGATGGTTTGGAGACAAACTCAAGACATCACCAAGTCGAACTCAAGTTGAAGCATTTTTACTCGGGTCTCCTCCTTATCCTTCGCTCCACCCCTCCCCACACTTTCCTTACTTCACCTCCTTACTCTTCGCTTCCCTGATTTCCTCTCTGCCCTTACTTCTCCTACTGTCACTTCCCCTCTGAGATTTTCCCTCTCGGGAAAAAAGGATGACGGACAGATAGAAACCAGATCGAAACTGACAGTTTGACAAACTGACGTAGAGCGATGTTGAAGATTTTATTAATAAATATCACACGAAAATAGTTAATATTATTAGCTGTCATTTAAATCAGCGTTGAAAAATCGATTTTTAGCTATGCTAAAATCTTCGCAAGTATTAAATTAACAAATTTAGCCTATTCCATGAAGAGTTTTAATAGTACTTTTCGAGTTTCATCCTAAAATGGCTACACTGACGAAACAAAAAAAATTTGGGACAAATTTGAAATTCTTTTTGAAATCGATAACTCTAAGTCTAAGATATTAAAGTTAACACCTAAATTATATATTTTTAATGCAATAATTGTAAAATCGGCTAACGTAAAATATTTAAAAAACAATTTTGACATTATATATTAATTTTTAATTTTTAATTTGTAGATTAGAACAGTTTCGTGACAAGACACTTTGCGTACCTTTTTGTTTATAACTGTTTAAAAACCATGCATATGAATTTTTCAATATACCAAAATTTAAAAAAAAGTTTACACTAGAATTTAAGAATTTATAAAAATGTGACAATGAAAACTGGATAAGGACCAATAATAAAATTACTTCTATAACTAAATGAAGAAAAATTTATTCTAAATGATAAAAGTATTCGGCTACTTTCACAATATTCCAGGGAAAGGGAAGCTTTTTGTATCATTTGCTTTTTATTTTTATTTTTAAGTGTATCGATAGATAGTGCTCTAAATTGCCCTAAAATAATTGAAAACTAAATTAATATTATTCTACTCTTTAGGAAAACTATCTTGATTTCTTAATTAACGAATATGGTATATATTTCTCAAAATTTTTCATTACTACCCTGCCTAAAGGCTTTATTTTATTTTCATTATTATTAATAACCATAGAACTCATCCTAAATACTTTTACTGGAATTTGCCTTTTTCGAGATAATTTTTTGCACTGTGTAGTAAAAACGTTGCGCTAAATGTAAAATAAAAAATATTTTTAACCATTTATTTAGGATACATCATAATAAGCTAAGTTATCTGAAACAGGAGAATAATATGATTTTGGTTTTGTTTGTTTGGCCCACCAGGGTCAAAAAAATTTTTAAGCGCCTCATTCAAAAAATATTTTTTGTACATTTTGAAAAGAAGTCAGGATTTTTAAATGTATATTAACAAAAGAAAAAAATGGATACTTTTAATATTATTCAAGCTTGCTTTTCTATCTGAAAAAGTCTTTTTTCCAGAAAATCAGAGAGCCCATCAAAATGTCAGTTGATGTATTCTGTTACAATGATAACAACTTTTGACTTCCAGTATTGTTATATTCCAAATCGCCGAAAGTGCGTGAATAGATCAATTTACACGTCTCGAAGACGCGAACAGTTACATTAAAAATAGTACTTCTATATTCGCAATATAAAATTTTTTTTTCTTTAAACAAGGTAAATAATTTAGTTATGAAATTAAAAAAAATATTAGTGCTCTGAAAAACGATACTCTAATTTTAAGAATTTCCTACTAAGTTGAAGAGTATTTGCAACTTAAATAGGCGCCAAGAATATATTCTTAATGTAAAATGGAGGCCCTCTTAGCGTAATAATATTTATTCTCGTATGTATGATCACAGGTATTTAATTATTTGTATGTGGTACTTACCACTCTTCCTTAAAACGAAAAACTCAGTGCCCCAAATTACAAAAAAAGGAACTGATCTGAAAGCACGTGGCACGAAACATTAACAGAAATTATTAAACAGAGCAAGGCGCATTTTCCTTTGCGCATTTCTTGTTCCCCAATAATATTCCTATTTAAACAATATTTTCTCTTTTTGGTTAGAATATGCATGTGAGAATATGACGCTCTTAATATTAGAATATCCTTTTTTAAGTGTAGGCTATGGTAGGTCACGAAAGGTTCTTCATTTGGGCAATGGATGCCTCTCGAATGCGCGCACAAACTTAGCACATAGATTACTGTTTAATCTCAACTTTAAAAATCTGCTCTCTTTGCAGGCACATTTTCATCGCGCGTGGCTTGCTTCGCTCGCAAGTTTCAGCGCGCTTAGGGCGCTCGGTGTTTGTGCACAGACTTTTTAAAACTAATGGTCAATGCATCGAATACATTAATTTGATGATTGTGAATTCTCTGTTGTTAAAGCTCCTTAGGCTTTAACGAACACATTCTCATCACGTACCTCGTGCTTCGCATTCGATTTTGTCCCTTAGCTTCTACTTCATTTCCATAAATGTTTATTAATACAACTCATAACATGCATAGGTAATAAAACACACGTAGTTTTAGTGTCCTGTTTGAAGAAATTCACATTCTTCACAGCAAAATTTTATTATTTAACAATTTATTGTAACTTCAGCTTCTAAATTATATCCGTAGCCTTAGTCACACAGACTTTCTCAATGGAATCTTCTATCGCATCATGTTCTACATCGCAGTTGTAGTGCCCTATTGCCTTATCTCCTAATAATTCACTAAAAGAGTCTCTCGAAGGTCCTAGGGTTGAGAGTCTAGATACAGCAACAGCCCAACGAAACTTCCATTTATGAGGGATTGGGGATTAGTTTCAGGAGAGAGTCATAGCTGGTTGGTACTTTGTGCTGAGAAGGTCACGAACCTTTAGCAGCGTTGTGTTAGATGGTAGTTCATAAGGTCTTATTTCCATTGCTTAGAAAACATATACTATATAACACTGTAAATTTTTTGAATAAAAGAATGTAATTTTTGGATTTTCCATTATTTGTTATGCTGTCAACATTTGAATTTTCGATTTGATTTGAAATCTCAACAAGTTTTTATGATAATCTTGTAGGGTATTCAAAAATCCATATTTTTCTTCTCTTGACTTTTTTTCATATCATGCGTTATTTGGCTTAAAATGTTCATTTTCGTGTGATATTGAAATTTTTTAAATGCTAAAACTCTGGTAATTTTGGGTTTTATCAACAAAAAAGTCATTTAAATAAATTGCTCGTCTTTTTGAATACTCTGAATATGCGAACATAGAATTTTTCAATTTAAAAAGAAAGTGATCTCAAAAATATTAAAAATTCGCTAACTTTCTGAATTATTGTCCAAAATGACTGGCTAACGAACTTCATCTTCAGTTTCGGAAACTAAAAGAGTGTACCATAGGCCAATTTAATTTTTAATTTTATTTATTTTTTTATTTTTATTTTTATTTTATTTATTTTTTCAAATTTATTTATTTTATTTATTTTTTTTTATTTTTATTATTATTATTTTTTTTATTTTTTTTGTTTATTAATTCATTTTTTATTTATTTTTTTATTTTGCTTTGTATTATTTATTTTTTTATTATTTATTTATTTATTTTTTTATATTTGCTTTTTCACAAGTCATCGTGCGCATAAAGAGCCAGAAATACACTCCTAGAGACAGACAGACATGCAGACAGGCGGATAAATTCGTAAAAATCTGTTTTCGGATTCAGGGTTTCTCAAAAGTGGACAATTGACAAAAACTAGGACTGTAAAATTTTACACAAATCTAATACTTTCTCTGATGAAAATATAAAAATTAGTGAATGAATAATTTCTTGATAATTCTGTTTTTGGTTTTAATCGCAAAAAAGTAGCATTAAAAACTTGAAATTTTTAGAAACCCTAGACACTAGACAACAAAGAAATTAAAAAACAAAAGTTGTGACGAGAATGTGCCCCCGCATCCTGCAGATTTTATTTGGACTATTAATGATGTTTTTCACGATTAATGCAAAAACTACGCATCCTATCAAAAAGTGATTGATAACCAATTCGTAAAAATTTTTTCAATGCACAATTTTTTTGAATTCAGGTATACCGTATTTTGCATATCTTGAGCGAAAAATTTAATTTGTGTGTTCTCCACTATTTTGTATGCTGTAAAAATTAGAATTTTCGAATTTTCGTTATTTAAATAAAAATGTTTATTTTCGTGTTTTTTTCTTTTTTTTTTGTTGAAATTTTGTGATTTCTATAACTCTGGTAGTTCTTGGTTTTATAAAAAAAAGTCATTAGGATAAATTGTTCGACTTTTTTAATACTTTAAATATCTGAACTTAACCTT
>JAAAKG020140645.1:0-12058 GCA_010014905.2 Druon quercuslanigerum
CTATAAAAGACAAGCTAATACCGTTGACACAAGAAATCAGGCCTCTGAATTTAAATAATTTAAAACAATCAGTCGACCGGCACAGTTCTGTTATAATAAAGAAGTCCTGCAATATAGTTCAGGCACAATAAAAAGTATTTAAACGTTATTCTTCTGACCCGTTACACCGTATGCTTTAAATATTCTTTTTACTGAGGCCGATAGTGTTTATACTTCGAAAAAATAAACGTACTTTTTTATGGAGTTTTATAACTTTTTGTTTAAAATTCATCTCTTTGGTGAACATTTCTTGAAAGTTAGTTTTCTTTTTGGTTGAAAATAATTTTTTTACTGAAAATTGAAATACTCCATGCGTTTTATGAAAAATTTACCTTTTTAGAAAAAGCTATAACTATTTAGTTGAAAATTCACATAATTTATTGGAAATTCGCCTAATTCGAAAAAAAAAATCTTTTCCGTTAAAAATTCATCTATGTGACGAGAATTTTGATAGCTATATTTTTGTTTCTCAGAAGGAAATTAATCTTCTTGGGTAAAAATTAATGTCATTGGAAATCTAATTGGTAATAAAATGAATCAAAATTTTTCTGAACAATAGGATTTCAGCTAATTTTGTAAATCCATATCAATAAATGACATGTGTAATGGAATCGAAACTTTTGAGTAAATAAGAGTTTGCATTAACATTATAGGCATCTTTGGTGTCATCAGAAAATAATTTGTTTTGTTTTTGTTGAGCACTTTTCTCATATTTTCATTCCTCCATTAAAATTGACTGTTGAACAACAGTCATTATGCGTCGAGGGGATAGTCACTGAGAAATGTCAGATTGCTACGCTGGAAATCTTAGAAATCTTTCGCCAAGCGTGGAACCTTTACACCACGATGCATTCACACATTCACACTCCCGGAAAGCTGAAAGAAATCTTAGCACTCTTTATACGATTTCGATATAGACTCCAGCATTTATAGTCTTGAGATTTCATTAAAAAATGTGTATTTCAGTTGGTATTGCAAATGAGAACTCTGGAGGGATTTTATTCTGGAGGGATAAAATTTTCGAATACTTCTTGGCATAGGCAGAAGGTTTTGGCACAATATCAAAACCTTTTTCTAAATCATCTGACCTAAATATTTTTAAATTATTATTTATTTATATATTTTATTTATTTATATTATTATTTAAATCTTAAATCTCTCATTTATACTCAGGGAAATCCGTCGTTAAACACGTAGGCCATTGTTCTAGTACCTACAGTGTGAACATTCTATATCCTTCTAATACAAGGCCGCATACCTGTTTATACCAAAACTTTTAAGCTCATTTCCTCAAATTTTGAAAATAATAATTATTCTTCATCTCAAAAGTAATATGATTCATATCACCGGCTGCAGACGCTTTACTAATTGTACTTCTATTTTCTTCTCAGTAACTGAAGTCTCAACCAAAACAGACTAATTTGAAAACCAAAAAGAAATAGAAATTTTCAAAAAGGGGTAAAATTATATAATTAAAAGTTAGTTTAAGCTAGAAACATTGGTTTATACATCAAAATTAGTTCAGAGTTTTTAAAAATAATCTCTTCCAATTTAGTTTTAAAAAATAATTTAAGAACTTTCCAGGAATCAAGAATGCAAATTTTTTATTATCTTGGAACTCGAGCGTTTCCTATAATTTTTTGAAAATCCATCAAAAGTGAAAAAATTCCCTTCAAACCTTTCAGATTTATTGTGCAAATGCAAAAAAATGATTTTCAAATTAATTTTTGAAACAAAAATTTGTATCTCTTTGTTTGGTAAAAATCTTTGATCTATTGTTGTGGTAGCTTGTGTCGTTTGTCCAAAAATTTAATTTTTAATTTCTAAAATGGTTTTTTCTTACGAATAAAACAAACGTAACGTGTTCTGTGAAAAAATGATCCATAATATATTTTCAGATCTTCTTTGGCTGCATAATTTTGGTAAATTAATTATTTTTGTATCATGCATGGTTGTAAACCAAAATGGAATATTTTATTTTTCATTATTTTTTGTTCGATCAAAATTTGAATTTTCGATTTTTCACAAAAAATCAAAAAGTTATTTTGATCATGTTATAGGTCTTTCAAAAAGCAACGTTTTAGTTTTTTAGATTTTTTTATATTATGCGTTTTTTGGCTTAAAATGTTAATTTTCGTTTTTTTTTTTGTGTTTAGAAAATGCTATAACTTTGTTAGTTTTCTTTTTATCGAAAAATGTCGTGCGGATAAATACTTTAAATTTCTTAATACTATGCATAACAGCACATAAAATTTCTATATCTTGAAAAAAGTGATCTCAAAAAGTTTTGAGAATGCTCCCACTTTTTGTTGCTGTAATTTTATATAAGTTGACTTTGAAAATGATCTAAAGGACTCAAAATAAGGTTTATTATATTAGATTTTATTAAACTAGGCAACAAAATTCGCGATTATTGAATATTTCCATATTTTAAATGGACCAAAGTACAAAATTAGTCCAAAATAAGTATTTTTTACTAATGAAGTACTTCTTAGTTCCATAATACTTAAAATAAGGCAACATCTAAGAAAATGGTTACAATTGCTTTGCTGGTCAAAAACCCTTTAAAAACATTATAAATATTTTTTTATACTAAAATACTCGTGCCATAGTATTAAGTGAGTACTCGACGCTTACAATCTGTTGAAACCTTTCAAATCTTCTAATATTTCTTAAAATGGCTTGAAATCTTTTTTAAAATTATTAAATTCTATATATTTGTCTGAAACCCCATAAAATAATTTAAAGTAAATTAAAACCCTTTTAAAAGCTGTAAAAAATTTCAAAATCCGTCCTCATCAATTGAAACCCCAAACCTTTTTTGAAACCCATTAAAATGCTTAGAGTTCCATTGAAATCTTTAAAAATATTTTGCAATCCCTATCAATCATCTAAATTCTTTAGGATATTTACAAATCATTTAAAATCTTGTGAAACGTTCCGAAATCTTTAGAAATAACTTGAAGTCTTGTGATATCCCTGTAAATGCGTATTATGAAATATTTCCTCAGTCCTTCAAATCTTTTAAAATACTCTGTGGTCTATGGAACTGTTTTGAAAGCTCATGTAATCCTATGCATTTCTCTGAAACCCCATAAAATCCGAGGAAATAATTTAAAATCCTTTGAAAAGCTTCAACAAATTTAAAATCCTTCTCAATTGTAATCCCGTAAAAACCCACACATTTGTTTAAGGCCTCATTTTTTCAGTTCACTGAATTTTCTTTCAACTTAAGAACTTTCTTTGTTAGTAAAATATGAGACTGAAACTCTAGAAAATATATTAGAAGACCATAAACTACGTTTGTGTACTTTATTTAGGTATAAATTTCGCTAAAAATTATTTTCAAAGAAATTAAAAATCGGACCAATTTTCGATATACTTTCGGTGCGCCTTGAAATTTTTGGAATCTAAGAACGTTTTTTATATGTAAAATATCAGCCCCAAAGTTGGAAAAATGCAAGAGCCGAGAGTAAGTTACGTTTATGTACGTTTTTTTACATCTCGCAGACATTTTAAATATAAGAAAAGTTCTTGGGTTAAAAAAATGTTGAGGTTCTGTCAAAAAATGGTTTCAGATAATATCTTTGAATAAAATTTTTATCGAAATTCCTACTCATATGCAGTACAGAAACTCTTGAAAGTCTTAGAGTCCCATTTAAATCTGTAAAAATATTTTGAAAACCCTAGAAACCCTCTTAAATTTCTTTTAATGTTCAGAAATCACTGGAAATCCTGTGGAACCCATCGAAATTAAACAATCTTATGATTTTCCTTGAAATGTCTTAAAATACGTTGAAATTACTGAAATTCTTTTAAAATATTTGTGATTCTATAGATATCTCTTAAAATCTTTTGAAAGCTTTTTAAAATTCGAACTCCTTTAAAGACTCCTATAAATAGTTAAAATCCATAAAAATTCTGTGAAATTGCTCAAAATTAACAATGACATCTCATAAGATTCTTGCAAATCCCTTAAAATATTATTCAGTCAGATGCAATCACATCATGCAATCTTGACAGCCTCTCAAAATTGTATGAAATCTTTTTATACCCCAAAAAATTTATCAAATGATCAATTCCTCAGTATTAAAGAATAAATGTCAATTTATATTTCTTTAATTGATTTAGAAATAAGTTGTATTCCCTTCTCAATGAAGATAATTTAAACAGCAGCGGAATTATTCAAAAAAATTTTAAAAAAAGAACTCGTAGATAGAACATTTTAGAAAGCATTAAAACTTGCCATCAAAAAGAGATTCTTGCGCATAATATGCGGAAAAACTGTGAATAACGAGATAATCCTTAAGGGATGTGGTCCGGAAGAGAAGCTAGTTGAGATATGGGAAAGAAATCGACAAAGATGGTTCGGGAATGTTGAGAGAATGAAGGATGAATGACTAACGAAACAAGTATATCAAGGTAAAGTAAATGGCAGCTTGCCCAGAGGCAGACCGCGGAAAGAATGGTTAGAATGTGTGAATGAGACCCTAGTTAGAAGGGACATAAGAAGCCATAGAAACGCGAGAGCCTGCTTGAAAAAATGCATGGACGTTAAAGAAGCCAGAGAAGTATGCCAGAAAAGATAAGTATGACGGAAAATAGTTAATAAGAAGAGTGTCATCAGAGTGAATGACGCCTGAAACAAAAGACCTTGGATACTAATGGACCCAAGTGGTGAACCTCACATGACGACTTTGTGAGGATCTTCACTTGGGGTGATTGCTAGAGAGAATGATCAGCAACCTGAGTCGGTGCAGTGTTGCAGAATGTACGTGTTATTTAAATAAATAACACGAGAATTCTAGATCAAACTACAAACTTTATAACCCTTTCCTCACACTACTCCCTTCCCCACCGAGTGAGTCAAGCCTACCCCGAAGGGGAAACGACCTAATAGTGTAATAATAATAATAACCTTTAATGATTAATACGTGAATATTTTTACAGTCTGACTATCAGCAGGGTATACAATTTTAAACTTTAAAAAAGCGACTCGAAGTGCTTAAGGAACGGCAAAGTACGGATTCATGTATTTTAAAGGTATACCCGTATGTTTTCGTTGTTTCTAAAAATCAATATCTTTCAGAGTTGTCATTGAAAGGGGACTTGTTTGCAAAAGCTTGTTCAAAAATAATTTTTATGTAGGACGCAGCGATGACGAACAGAAAACAATGTTCAAAAAAGGTGCTAATTTTACAAAGATCTTTTAATTCTTCTCAATTGGAAACACCTCGCTAGAGTTTGGTAAGGAAACGATGCTTTTATAAAACTAATTAAGTTTACTCGTTTGCTTTACTTTTCACTTCATTATAATTTCATAAAATAGATTCAAATTGTAAACTTTCTGTACTTTTTGGTATATTCTGCAAGAAGCTAACTAGTTCATTTTTGTCTACTTTCCTTTGAAAGTATATTCTGCGTTTTCCACGATTTATTACATTCTTACTTTGATTCTATTACCGTTACAATTATGAAAATCTTTAATTTAACAATATTAATTTTAGAACAGATCTCTTCCAATATTATTTTAGGGAGCATAGTCTTTACTTTATTCTTCTGCGTTTTCCTCTTTTTCAATTTCCATCTTTCCATTTTCTTTACAAAGTATTTGTAGTCCTTATTTTATTTTTAAAAACTTTAAGAAGTATTGAAAGTAGTTTCAACCTTAAAATTGAATTGCCTCGTTTTACTCCATAAGTACTAGAATCACATATAATTTAACTATAAATAATTTAGAAACAATAGAGTTAGTTTAATAGGTATTTAAAAGATTTGAAATGATTAAAAATAATAAAAAATTTGGAAAGGTTTTTTGAGCATTCCTAGGAAAGTTGAAAATGATTTATTATTTTCAAAAAGGAATTTCAAGAGAATATTTAAATAGTTGAAAAAATATTTTAATGCTTTTTTTTTAATTTTACAGGATTTTCTCTATTTTAGAAAAAAATACAATGATCTTCAAAGATATTTAGAAACTTGCATAACATTTTACATACAATTTGAAATTTAAGAAGAAAATTTATAATAATTTTGTATTAAAAAAAAGTAATTTAAGGGCATGTGAGGGTAAACTTAATTTTTTTTTTAAACCAAAGTAACGTTCACACCCGGAACAGATTTTGGGTGAGCTGCTCGACCATGTGATAGCGCTGCAGCACACGCTGTGTGTCCACATTGGAACATCTGTAGCCACAGCAGTGTTGGTACAGTAACGTTCCGTTCAAGTTGGAGAACTGCATTCCCCAGTTAAGTTTCGCGAGGAGTTTGTTTCATGCGACGAACGGTTTGTCGTAATACTCTTGAAATCTTTTAAATTTCATATGAAAATTATATGAAAACTTTGAAATATTTGTGATATCTTCTTATGAATTTTTAAAAATATTTGTGAAATCTTTTTTATGCGTTCGAAGTCACTCGAAGATTTAAAATATTTTGAAATTTTTGAAAGCAAATAGAAATCTTTTAAAATCTTTTAAATGTTTTGTATCCTTTCAAATCTTGCGTACTTGAACCTTTTTAAAATATTTGAAATTCTTGAAATCTTTTGAAATTAATAATAATGATAATAATAATAATTATAATAATAATAAATTAGCCTCGGTGGTTCATCTCAAGTGGCTCGGACTTCACCACAGGTGTCTGGGGTTCGATCCCTGAGCCGGTACCTCTGTAAATTTTTCTATGTACCTTTGCTGAGGTTCTGGAGCTTCGGCACCCACCTGAAGCTGTAGATCCCACCATCGTGCACTTGAATGCCGCCCAGTCCGTCAATGATGGGGTAAAAACCAGGCTTTGTGCAATATGTCGGGGCAAAGTGCGCTCATCAGATCACTTGATTGCATTATAAAAATGCATCCGTGACTGATGATATATGCCAGGACAGCCCAGTGAAAACTATTTCATTAAATATAAAATCGAAATCAATAAAAAAATGCCTTCGGTATGTTGGGAAATACTCATCTTATGTCTGAGTTTTAAAATCTGATATAGTTTTTTATGTATTACATTATTTATATTTATTTTTAAGTACTTGTACTTTTATTACCGTTTTTAAATCTGTTCAATTATTGAAGTCTTTTGAAATCCTAATGAATTCTTTGAAATAATATTGAAATTTTGATTATTCATTGGAAATCACGGGAATATTAGAAACCTTTGTGGAATCTTTTAAAATCGTTTAAAATCGTTGAAATATTTGAAATCTGTTGTATTGGAACTGTATTGAAATCTATAAGGTTCTTAAAATCTTGATAAATTCTTGGGAATATTTGTGTAATATTTTGTATTGGTATGAAATCATAGAAATATACATATTATGTGAAATCTTTTGAAATTTTGTAAAATATGTAACGGTTCGTTTCGCTTCACCTGCGTATTATCCCACCAGATGCTTCAGTCTGGCCGGAGTTCAGGAGCTGGGGCAGGTTTTATAAGGAAACGAAGAAACGGTTTATAATATAAAAAGATAATCAATACATTTTCCTATAAGACTACATTTATAATTAGGTTCTAAGTGTGTTTGTGTCGTGTGATCGCGCGTGTGTGTGGGTGTGTAGTGTGGTCATGTATGTGTGCGGGTGTGTCGTTGCCATTCTTAAGTGGTGTTTTTGGTGTGGTTTGAATGTACAAGAAGGTGCGTATTGTCGGTGTGAGTACGAGAGACTGGTTATTAGGCGTTAAGCTACGCGTCGGATAACGAGGACGAGAGCGACGGATCGGAGCGCTTGACTTCCCGGGCGTAGCTCCTCGGAGCGGAGGTCTTAGGGCTCTCCTGCCGTCGTACTCTGGAAACAAAATGAAATGGGGGCGTCAGGTTAGCTGTGTATACATGTCATCGGTCCTGTGTGCGGGGAGTCGTGGAACATGTCACCTCCCCACGGTCGGTTCAGGTCAGGTACAGGAGGGGAGGATCTCGTGGCCCCGACTACCGTCAGAGGCCGGAGTTCGCCCAGGGGTTCTTTCTTTAAGTTGACTTTGAGAAACGGGACCAGGAGCAAAGCCGCGGGTAGGCCGGTCAGGGGTACCTGACGCCGACGCACCCTACACTCGATGGGCGGCCACGGTGGCACCCACCGACCACCGACTAAGTCGGCTACGAGGAGCGGAAGCAGAAGCGGAGCTGCGGTTAGGCCGGTCAGGAGCACCTGACGCCGACGTACCCTGTACTTGGAGGGCGGCCACGGGGGCACTTTTCGACCGCCGACCAAGAGGGCTACGTTTAGCGGGAGCAGGAGCGGAGCCGCGGCAAGGCTTCCAGTTATAAAAAGTAATCGCGGAAATTTTAATTTGACTTACCGGAAATTTTTTATTTAACAACAAAGTTACAACTTTTTGTTGCTAAACTTTTCCGTGATACCATTTTTTCTAAGACTTTTCAATTCATTGAAAAAGGTCATAAATCAATTAAATAAGTAACTAAAAAAATTCTAGTAGGTTAGAAGAACTACAAAATTTTTAATAATGTTATAAACAAATTAATTCACAAAAGTCATTTTTTCGTGATTCGCAATGATTGTTAATTTTAACCCATAGCTTTTGTATAAAGTTTCACAGATAATGATGTGCGCTTACAATAAGTTAGGAATAGATAATAATTGCCAATTATTCAAACAATTTTTATAAACAAATGCACATTTTGACCATTTTTTCATGGATAGCTCTGATTTTTTTGTGGAATTAATGCAAAATGTCTTGCAAAAGACTCTTTGCTGACATATTTTCAATAGTAACAGAACCTGGTAATTATTCTTAAAAAATTTATGAACAAATCCATGGTTTTACCATTTTTTTAATAGGCTAGATTTTTTTGCAGAATGAACTGAAAATGTCTTGGCAAAGACGACTTGCAAATAAATCATTCTTGAAATAAAATAAAATAAATGAAGCAAACGAAATCAGGAACGACTTGAAGGTGCTGCAGCTACAGATAAATTGTTTTTGGTATCAACTATACCTAAAAACAGTTGAATGTTGCAGGAGCAACTTCAAGTCGTTTTTGATTTGTTTTTCTGCAATTGTTTTATTTTGTTTCATAGAAGACGTTCACAAATAGACTGCGTGTTTCTACGGAGATATTGAGGAATCCTTCGAAGTTTTTTTAACATGGAATACAGAATAAAAAATCAGAAACTTATGTGACATCATTTGGAATAGTGATCCACAATCAAAATGTAACAAAGTAGATTTGATTTTGGATAATATTAATGCTGCGTCTTCTTTTGATGAAAGTCAGTTAATGGTTATAAGAAAAAAAATTGGTGGACTCTTTTATGCCTTTGTATAATAGAAAATGGAAAAGTGTCTGTAGTACAAAAACATTGTTCGTTTAAAATCATGCTGAATTCTTAGAAGCAGAGTTCAAGGTACCTTTTCCTTGCCCACCTATCCAAAAAAAAGTATTTACTAATGTCCTAAAGAGGGGAAAACCACGATTATCATTTGAAGATGGAACCGAAAAGACGAAGAAAAGGCGCGTCCAAGAACTTGCTTCAAATTATAGCAAGGAAAAATTATCCAAAGAATCTTAGCGATGTACGTGGATTTAGGTTTGTCGAAGAGGAAATACGGAAACCTAAAAAAGTACAATGAAGAAATAACTGGCAATGATTCATATCCGCCGTACTTAAAGACCTCTGAAGCGAAAAAAGCTTGTTATCCAGGAAACGGTGAGTATATAGAGACATCTAATTTAGGAGCAAGTGTCCATTTCATAAGTTTACTGGATCATACAGTTAAGTGAATCTTGTTGCAAATGGAAAAATATGATCTCGCTATTCTCTTTGGTAAAAAACTAGTGCTCTTTGGAGAGTGGGGTATGGACAGTGCTTCTGCGCATCAGATGACACGGCAAAAGTGGTCAAAGAAGAGTAATGATGTGGATGCAAACGATGAATCTTATAAAAGTGATTCTGAGAGTGAAGAGCCTTTTCACGGATAAATCTTTCTTTTTTATTTCCTTTGTCCCTCTTCAATTGAAAGCAGATGATGATGTTATTTGGGCGAACAAAACACCTGCATCTGTCAATTTCTGTAGCACAATTAAATTTAATTTCCTTAAAGAAACTGATTCTCTTTTAAAGAAAGAGTACAACTATCACATAAAGCTGCTGGAAAAAGTTCGTTCATATTCCATTGGCGTCAGCTTTGACTTGAAGTGTACGATGATTGATGGAAAGATATGTAATATTCTAAGTGGACAGAAAGAATCTTCTCGCTGCAATATTTGTGGAGTAGGATCAAAACATGTTAACAATTTACCATATGTAGCTAAAACTCCATGGAATGAGGCACGCTTTAAATTTGGTCTCTCGACGTTGCATGCCTGAAACGTTATCAGATACAATTAAGATCCAAACTGGATTTAACAGTAGATGTGGTGAAGCAGGATTATGGAACAACAAATCCCGAAAATGTTGCCCGTTCCTTTTTGGGAAAAGCTACATCAGTTGCTAAAATAACCGGTTTGGATCAAGATTGATCACCAGATTGTACGATATATTACAAGTTATAACGTGCAGAAGGATAGTTAATCGTCCGAAATTGAAGACTTACTGATTGGAAACCGCTGATCTTTGCATAAATCTTTATCATTGGTATAAAATGCCACCATCAGTACATAAGCTGCTTACTTATGAAAGTGATATAATTCAATCTTTTGAGCTACCAATTGGTTGGTATTCAGAAGAGTCCCAAGAAGGAAACAATAAGATCTTTAGAAAAGTTGGAGCTAATAACAGCAGAATGTCTGACAGACAGATGACGCACCTAGTTGCTCTTCATCGTCTTCTGCTCCATTCGGACCCTTTGATAAGCAGTTATAGAAAAGTAGAGTCCAGGAAGATGAAACCTCTGTCAGAAATGGCTGAGAGTATGACAATCTCCAAGGAGTGAGCTCGATTCTTACTTACTGAAGCATAAATGCCTACCTAAAAACGGCCCTTTTCAGGGCCACATGAGTCAAAAATGGCTGAGAGAATCACAGTCTCCAGTAAGTGAGCGCGGTTTTTACTCACTGAGGCACGAATGGCTATAAACAATACGACAGCAAGGATTCTTTTGCAAGACATTTCAAATTGATTCCGCAAAGAAAATCAAGTCTATACATGAAAAAATTTTCAAAATGTGCAATTGTTTATAAAAATTGTTTAAATAATTATCAGTTTTTGTCACTATTAAAATATATAATAGCAAAGAGTCTTTTGCAAGACATTTCGAATTGATTCCACACAAAAAATCAAGCCTATACTGGAAACACTGGAAATTATTTTTATTCACTTATTTAATTGATTCATAACCTCTTTTAATGAATTTGAAAGTCTTAGAAAAAATGGTATCACGGAAAAGTTTAGCAACAAAAAGTTGTTACTTTGTTGTTAAATAAAAAATTTCCGTTAACTCGAATTAAAATTTCCACAGTGACTTGTTATAACTGGAAGCCTTACGGTCATTTCTAAAAAAACCATAAAAATCCGTTAAGAATTGCACTGTCGGTCGATTTTCGTCCAAAAAAGGATCCTTTTTCCCTACTGTGCGCCGATGTACCCTGGACTCGAAGGTCGGTAACGGGGGCACCCGTCGACCACGTCGGCTGCGATGAGCGAAATCAGGAACGGCACTAGGAGTTAAGGAGGGTTGTCTGACCGTCTGCTGGGAGTGTAGGACGGCCAGAGGGGTTCCACCAGGTGAGAGATCCCCGATTTTACTTGGCTCACCGCACCCGACGAACTACAGCTTCTTTCATTCATTTATTTAAAAAAGCTTATTTATTGTCAAAAGTTAATTACATTACATGTATGTTTACATTGTGATTTTGTTGTAGTATCTATCCTAATTCGGAATAAGCCTACTTTATGAATGAGAGTATCGGTGGTAGTGTTTTTGATATAGGCTGCATATCACAGTGCTTTGAGTAGGAGTAATTTATAGGCAAAATACTTATAAAAACCTATTTAGAAATGAAGAAAGACTAATCCTAGCTTAGATTATTATCTATTTACACTATGTACAGGACTTGCAA
>JAAAKG020140647.1:0-12057 GCA_010014905.2 Druon quercuslanigerum
CAGTAGTATGCATATAAAATATGCCCTAAATTTTACTTATGCAAATTTTTACGAAATGAAAATAATAAAAAAATAATATTCAAAGTCAATTAATTTATTTTTTATTCACTTTCAATAGTATTGAAATGTTTATCTTTTTAAAGGAACTGTACGTACATATACCTTGTGTTTCTTTACCTTACTAATATTATTAGCCCTATTTTCTTTGATTTTATTTATTTCTTTACCTCCTATTAGAGTTTCTAGCAAACTCAACATTTACTTTTTTATTTATTCATTTTTAATATTTATAGATTTATTTGCTTAGGAACCAAATACAATGTTCTCTAAATCTTAAGAGATGTGCAATACTTTCCTAGTTAATCTTAAAAATGAATTGAAGATTCCCTCAGTTTTTTTACATCATGTTTCTAATGTACACCTATTTCAACGACATCCTTCTAAGCATTCTTATTGCTGGAAACTTGGGCTTACTAAAAATTCCCTCGATAAACAAAGCGTTTGAAAATTGTCTAACATTATTTTGATACTGATTGCCAAAAAAAATGTATGACTTTTTTATTTGACTGAATAAATAAATTTTAAATTGCACATTATCTTAAGAACAGCTTGAAGGACAGTGTATTAAATTTTTATCTTAAAATATAAAGAACTTTGTCTTTCGGAGCGAATTGAAGTGGAAATATTTAGTAAATTTGCTGGTCTGAAAAATTAAGTTTTTTTGATTTTTTACAGAAACGGTAGAAGATAAGAAATTTTCTACAAAGTGATGTTTTAAAAAGTTAAATTTTCTAAAACTGATTTTCAAGTCATCAGGTGGCCAACTCGAGCGGCCTGAAGCGGCTAGGCAAATTTTATGCGTGGTTATAGAATCCGGAGTCTCAAGATTGTCTTAAAGCATATTTTAAAAAACAAAAAATCATAAAAAATTTGCACACGAATATTAGGAAAATAACTATTTTTTCTAATCTTGACAGAACTACTAATCTTCTAATCTTCAAAAATAATTCCAATTTTTCAGGATTTTTTTTATTTCTGCAAAATCAAAAGAGTCGCTTTTACATTTTTCAGTTTCTTTAACAATTTTGGAAATCTTTTCTAATGTTTTGAAATGTTTAAAAATAATCTCTTGAAATTACTTTTTCGAAATAAAAAATTATTTTTATTATTCCTAGGAACCTAAAAGAATTTTTTTTTTCATTTTCGTAAAACCTTACAAAATTCTTAACGATTTTTTACAAATTTTAATTATTTTTAATCGTTTCAAAATTTCAGCGTATCTCTTAAACTTACTCAAACATGAAGGCACATTGTTTAAATCAACATAAACACTTCAAAAAATTATGAAACAAAATTGGGCAAGAAGGCTTAATAAGGATCATGTTCCTTATTTTTTTCTAAAATGATTAAATATGCCAAAATTGCGACATTTTGTTACAAAATCTTTTAAACTCGTTTTAAAACTTTTACGAAATAATTTAAAAATTTGGTGCTATTTTTTCAATTTTCTCTCAGAATTCACTCCTATTCATTTGTGGTTAAAAGTTTATGTTTTTCAATTGAAAAGCCAACTATATGTTTAAAGATTTAATTATTCTGTATTAAATTCGATTGTTTTTTTTTGTTCAAAATATTTTTCAGTTGAAAATTCATTTTATCCATCGAAAACTAAACTATTTTGCAGAAAACTAAATTCTTTATCTGAAAATATAACTATTATATTTGTTAGTTAAATACTTATTTTATATTTTTTGTAAATTTCTTTATTCATAATCGGTCCCCTTCCATTTCTTACGATATTTCCGCTTAAATAGTAAGCCAAAAAATCTTATCCTTACTGTTTACAAGTATTTAGAACTATTTACATAAAGTCTTGCATCTAATTCCTTATCTCTCGTACCTGTGATAGCGCAATTTAGGACTTTTTAACAAACGAGTGAGCGATCGAAAGCGAGAGTGCAAGTGCAAGCGAGAGAGAGCGAGAGAAAGAGAGAGAATGAGAACGCGAACGCATCTGAGTCTACTTATCCTATTAAATATCCATCACTTAAAATATTTACGCTTCTAATCGAAGCGACTTCCGCTTCCTTATTCTATCACTTTTTTTCCTCCAATATCCCATTTTTTCACATGCATTCTTTCATTCACTATCATTCTTTCCTCTAGCACCCTCCAACTCCATCATCCATTCTTCTCCTAATTAATCCTCCCCTAGAATCTTAACCACACTCTCTTGCCAGCTTCCTTTATCTTCCATTCCTCTCCTATATCCTTCCCATGCTTCCTCCTCCTTTTCACATATTCTACACTTTCTCTTCTATTCCTTTTCCCAATACATCCCCTCTCTTACCGCGTTTCCCAAACTAAATCTTGCTATGCTGGTCCACCTTCTCCCTTCTCATCCCTTTTCTAAATACTTTGGCTCCCATATTTCTATTAATTGTTTTTCTCTCTCACATTTTTATAATTCTTCATAGTTTACACCTTTTTTCTTCCCTGCCCCTCCCTCAGCTGTCTCAAATTTCCATGCCCTCTGTCCCGTTCTAATACTTATCTTACCCCTTTGCGCTTCTTCTCTCATCATATATCCTGGCGTCCTCCAACCTATCCAATTTCAACCTTATATACCTCTCTTGTGAACTCTCAATCTTTCATTTCTTTCCATCCCCATCTCTCTGCCCCATAACTTAATACTGGCTATACCAGCGTATCAAATAACCACATTCTCCTTCTCCAATTTATTCAAAAACCTACTTCTTCCGATTCCCCATATCTGTTTAATTACCCCTGCTGCTTTCCTTATCCTTCCTGTAATATGAGCTCTATGATCTCCATTTGTTTGCAAGATATATCGCAAATATCTAAACTCTTTTACTTCTTCCAACTTTATTCCCTTCCAACTCCCCGTCTATTTTTTCTGTCTCACTCCTCCTTTTCTAAACCTCATTATCTTTGCCTTTTCTACATTTAAATTCAGCTTTTTCCCATCTAAATATTTCTCTAATCATGTAATTAAGCCCGTGATATCTTCTTCATCCTCTGCCATCTGCACTACGTCGTCTGCGTATGCCAGTGCATATATCCTTTACTTTCCTATCCTAAATCCTCCCCAAACTTTTCTCCTCATTTCTTTTTCAAAGTCTGATATTAATATATTAAATAAAATTGGATTCAGAGGACAGCCTTGTCTCACTCCTCTCACCTACCTTATACTTACTCTCCTAACCTTACCCTGCTGTTTGTTTCTATAAAAATTTCCGATACTCTCTTTATTGCTCCCTCTCATATCCCCTTTTTCACCATAACCTTTTATATTTCACCTCGGTCAAATGAGTCAAACGTCGCCTTTTAGTCCACGAACATTGCTATCATTGCCCTTTTTCCCATTTAATCCTCTTCTTTCCTAGACAGTTCAGAACATATCTGTTGTCCATCACCCCCATTCCTTTTCTAAACCATGTCTGATTCGGTTGCTCTATCTTTTTTTCCTCAACTTCTTTCTTCAATTTCTCCTACAAAACAGATACATATACTTTATACAGTGCTGGGATAAGCGTCACATCCCTACAATTTTTAACCTCTTCTCCTCTGGCCACCCTTCTCCTGTCGATATTCGATTACACATTATCCATGCCCATTCCTCTAGTTCGGTCCATCCATATTTCCATACTTCATTTGGAATCTCATCTATACCATGTGACTTTAATTCCATCATTACTCCTATCTCCTTGACTATTTCTCCCCTAGCTATATCGTTTCCTCACCTCTTTCTCTACTATTTTTTATCCCTTACTAACTTTTCTCTCTACTCCTAGCAAATACAAAAAATATTTTTTCCATTCTATCATTTCAAGATCTTGGCTTATTCTTTTTTTTCCTTCAATCTCTATTTACTGCCTTCCATACCTCTTCTTCCGTCCTAGCCTTCTCTGCCTCTTCCTCAAACTTTTTATTCTCTTCCTCTTTCTTTTGATCAGACAACTCAGAATACTCTTTCTTTTTTCTCCTATATTCTTCCCCATTACTTCCCTCCACTTTCTTATTTCCTTTCTGACCTCCTTCTTTTTCTCTTTACAATCCTCATCCCATCCACTTCTATTCCCCTCTTTTAAACTTCATTTTTGTTTGTGCACTCTAATCCTCTTTTTTCTCCTATCATTTTTTCCATCTTCTCGTCCACATTTAGCTCTCGCATTTTGATATTTCTTACCTTTTCTCTAAACTGCTATTTTCTTTGCCTTGACCAATCCCCTTTTCCTACACTTTTTACCTTTGCCCCTTTTTTATTCATATTGCTATTACTTTTTTCTCCATCTAATGTTAATATTAAGGGAAAGTGATCCGAATAAATATAATCACGTACCTCTATTTTCTTTACATTCTTTTTTACCTCATAATCCACTGTCACATAATCAATTGCGGTTCCCTTTTATCCTACTGACCATGCATTTTCTCCGTCTTCATCTTCCTCTATACTTTCGTTTAATATAAACCATCCCAACTCTTCCAAGCTCTTGAACAATTTCTTTCCCTCCCCAATCAGTAGCTTATCTTTTGATTTTCTTCCTCCCGTTTCTCCTCATTCCCTTCCTCCTCTATCTTCTATTCTCGCACTGAAATCCCCACCTATTATCCTCTTCTCAATCCTGCTGCTATATTCCAATAAAAAAACCTCTTTTCTTCTCTACATTCGTTTCTCGTATCTGGTTTGCTTCTTACTATTTCTAATTTTCCTATCTCCCGTTTCTTCTTCTCCTAGTTTCCCGGCACCTTATTTCTAACTAACTCTATCCTTTCTTCATTCCAATCCCACCATAATCCGTCTATCTGTATTCTCCCATATGTAACACATGCTCTTCTTCACATTTTTCTTTCCTCTGCCGCTATTTTCCCTAACTTATACTGCATCTTCCTTTCTACATATGTCAAATCATCGTCTATTCTCTCCGAGCTTCCATATAATATCCTCTTCTTTGTTATTACTTGCCTCTTATGTTCCCATTTCTTTAGTTTCACCAGTACCATTCTCTCCCCTCGTCGTTCTCTTCTTATACTTCGCACTTCCTCTATCCCTACCTTAGCATCAATCTTTTTTAGTACTTCTTCCACTCCTTCCTGCAGCTCCTTCCTCTCTAATCTTATACCCTTTATCACTATGTTTCTCTTTATTTTTCCCTCTCTTCCTTTTCTACTCTTTGTTCCATTTTTCTCTGCCTTTCCTTCTCCGTATTCCCACTCTCGCCCCCACTAAGATCTCCGTTCGAGCTTTCTATCTTCCTTATCCTACCTTGCATCTCCTCTCCCTTTTTATTATTATCTTCCTGCTTCTCCAGTTTTTTCACCAATGACTGCATCCTCTTTTCTACCTGTTCCCTGGCTTCTTTCCATTTCTTCAATTATTTCCTAAGTTCATCTATTTTCCCCCTAATTTCTTTCCTTAATTCCTCTCCCCTTTTCACCTCCTTCAGTTTTACCTCCGTTTCCTTCAGCGCCCTTACTATTCTCACCCTTCTCCACAAAACTGGTTTTCCGGCGGCGATCTAAACAATTTTAGATATGGCAAGCTCGAACCTAAATCGTCCTTCTCTTCACTGCTTCCCCTCTCCTCTCCCTTCCTTTTGATAAAAGCCTCAACCGATCCCACGCTTTTTGCTCCTTATCTCTCCTTTTCTATAGTTTTCTTGTACTGTCCCCTTGCCTTCCTTTCTTTGATCTCCCCTCTCTGTGTACTAAATACATCCTGCTCTAAACCAGTTTTGTCCTCGATTTTACTCGCTTCGCTATCCATGAATTCAGTTGAAAAGTTCCCGCCTTCTATCTTTCCCTGCATTTATCTATCGTCGCGTTCTGGTACCTGCCTTGTCTTTCTATGTCTCTACCCAACACTGCTACTGCTATCCCGAACAACCCAGTCCTCCCACCCTGTCACAAACCTCAAACCAACCTAACCTCAACTTTCACACAAATCTGTCTGTCTTACATCAAAAACCTTCTATACACTTCCACAATCCACTCGCCTCAAATTTCAACAAAAACTCACCATTAACAATTCCCACTACCTGACATTGTCATGCCGAAAACAGAAGTTGAGAAATCATCTTTTTGAATATAAAATTATTCTTCTCGATTAAAAATTGATTTTTTTGTTGATAATTTAACTGTTTTGTTGAAAATTCTATTTTTTCTGGTTAAAAACACATTTTCTTACACTAAAAAATTGTCTGTATTATTTTCGGTTGAGATTATTTGTTATTTGAAATTTATTTTTTGAGGTTGACAATTGACCTTTTTCAGTGTAATATTCTTTTTTTTTATTGTAGAAAATGATTCTTCTTGTTAAAAAATTTATCTATGTTAATTAAGAATTCAGTTCTTTGGTTTCCTTTTTCTTGTTATTGTTTTCAAATTGATTTGTCCGGTTTTCGACAGAAAATTATTGGGTTGGAAATGAAACTATTCTTTTGTGAATTCAATTTTTTTCAGGAAAATTTAAATGTTTTGTTGCAAGCTCAATTTTTTTTGGTTAATAATAATTTTTCAAACGGAAATGTAACTATTCAATTTTTGTTGAAACATTATCTTTTTAGTTGAAAATTCATGTATTTTGTTGCGATTTCGTCTTTTTTTAAATGAATATTAGTCTTTATCGCACAGATTTATTTCCATGGATAAAAATTTTACTATAGTAATAGGGATTTATTAGTCAGTCTGTGCATTTGTTTGTATGAAACCATGACGTCCGATACTTTATGATGTTTTCTACCGGGAGTGAATGCTAGAGAGACAGGTAACCGATCCAGGCCTAAGCGGTGTTGCGCAAAAACTATGATGTTATCGCTTCTCATATATGGGGCATTATTTCTGAACTGCCCCAACTTGACAAGTCATGTCTCTTTGATTGCCCTCAAATTGTCAGATTGTTTTTCTATATGAGAGTCGTTCACCTACCCATGTATAATCTGTTACTAGTATCCGTCCTTGAACTACAGAAAGTGATATTTTCATGCCCTGCGCAAAACCGGCATTTTGAAATATCGTTAACTACCTTTATACAATTGCTTTTTATATTCTTTGGCTACTTTTGATTTTTACGTTCTCATCTAGTTTTAAAGCATTTTAAGAGAATGCTTGAATTTTTTCCGATATTTAAGCAGAATCCTCTTTCGGGCGTTCTAGGAGAACGAACAGTACAGACGGTGACATTCGTAACAAATTTTCAAAGACTTTCGTGTATATTTTCGCTATTACCGCAACAAAAATCAGACCCCCTGCCTCCAATATTTATTGTTATGTAATTTATAAACGCTTTCTAATTAAAATCAATGACATGCGGTTACAGGAATATATTCGAACGCTAATACAAAATGCCCTCCGTTGAGAAGCGGTTTCCTGCGAGTTAGTGAGTGAACTAGTATCGTATAGACAAGCAAACTTTTAAAATTTGAAGACAATCGAAAAAGTAAGACTTTAAAATAGGGACAGTTTAGAAATAATTCCCTATACATGCTTTCTTAACCCTTTTCAGATAAATTCTTTTATTCTAGGTAATCTTGCGAGACAATAACTGTACGACCCTTACGAAAATTTATAATAGGAAAAAAATGAAAAGCGTGTCACCTTTCTTGACATTTTTTTCTTGCACTTTTTTCGCTACCATAGGAAAACGATAGGAAAAACCATAGGAAAAACCGACAAGACGGCAGCCGAAAATGACCCGCCCTAAATGGTTTGAACCTCATTTTCGAACCGCGTGTGCAATCCATATTTATCCCACTTCAGCACAACTCGAATTCACACGGATTTCAATTTTGGTACGCATTGAACTCGTTGTTGGTATACGCATTCAAAAAGATTGCAAATTGACTTCTAATCGGTTTGATTTGTATTTTTTAATACCTTCTTTTCTTTAAGACTTCCTGTCCAGAACCTTTGTCAGGGTGCCGAATCAGTGGTGTCAGCACACGCATATCTCTGGCATGGGCAGTAGTGATTGCTATGTATTTTTAAATTGACAAATGGCGTCAAATAACCTACAAATGAGCGGTTAGGTGCAAGAATGGCCTACTTGCATTTTACGTAAGTTCGTAAGTCGAGTCAACTATAGTCACGTGACTAGCCTGCTCGAGAGATAAAAACAGTGCAATACGAAAATCCAAGATGGCAGCCGAATGGAAATTCGGCTGATTCGTAGATTCGTAACATTCGTTAACACAAAAGTTGTGTTAGGAGAAGAGTCAAGTGTTGGAATAACATGAGTTTTTTTATGACCAAATTATGAGTCTGTTTAGTAGAGTAAAATTTTGTCAGGACGGTAAAGTCCTAAAGTTTTTGATTGAATCCGAGGTTATGTTTACACGTACAATGTTATCTTATTGTTTATAAGTATATGAAATATTAGCAACGCGTTTAAATCCAGGCACTTGGCTTTAAACTTCTGTGAAGCCTGATGTTCTCGAATTAACGAAACTGGGTATTTGCAGCAAAATTCTATTTGAGAACTCTATACTTACTAAATTATATTGACATGCGTGAAACTAAAAACTTATTTAGAAACTAAAGAGGTTCTCGACTTTTTTGGTTTATATTCGATATTAATTGCCTTTAACTAAAGATTTAAACCAGACATATCGATTAAAAATCAGTTTTACTGAAATCACAAAACATTTTTATTAATCGAATACCTGGAGATCTCTTCGGGACCTGCTGAGTTGAACGTCGCAAAGTATAATGTCTCTGATTTTTAGTTTGGCAACTTTAATAGCTTCAACTAAATAGAATTTTTAACCAAAAAAGATGAATGATCTCATTGTTTTGTTGAAAGTTATACTATTTAGCTAGTCATATTTTCTTCTTGAAATTAATTATTTTCAATGGAAAAGTTAACACCGAAATATTACACCGACAAATATCCCTTTTTTCATAATTCGCGGGTTTTTTAAATTTTGAAAGTTTCCAATTAAAACCCACATAATTTTGAAAGTGTTCAGAATAAATAATCTCCAGAGGTTATAGGCAATTTAATTAGAAAAACGAGTTGAATTGCATAACGTCTAAATCTGAAAGCTATTAATTTAAAAAATTTAATTTGATTGAAGAATCATAAAATGAAACGATTTCAGGTTAAAATATCGAAAATAAAACAATGCCAAGACGTTAAAAAAAAGCAATACCTTAAGATTGGGATTTTGTAAATACCCCAACTTTTGTGTTGACAAATATTACGAATCTATGAATTAGCCGAATTTCAATTCGGCTGTCACCGTATATTTCCGTATCGCACTGTTTTATGTCTCGAGCAGGTTAGTCACGTGACTAGACTGGACTCGACTTATGATCTTACGTGAAATGCAAGCAGGTCGTTCTTGCACCCAACTGCTCATTTGTACATTATTTAACGCCATGTGTAAATTTATAAATACACAGGAATCACTGAAGCGCATGTCAGATATACGCGTTCTGAACCCACTGATTCCGCAGCCTGGCAAAGTTTTTGGACATGAATTATATTATATATTAAAGAACAAATCAAACCGATGATAAGTAAATTTGCAATCTCTTTGAATCTGTGTACCAAAAACAAATTCAATTTGTACCCACATTTAAATTCGTATGAATTATTCGAGTTCTGCTGAATTGGGATGAATGTGGATTGCACATGCGGATTGGAAATGAGGTTCAAACCTCATCATTTTCGACTGCATCATTTTTGACTGTAGTCTTGTCGTTTTTTCTTATCGTTTACCCGATATTTTTCCTGTGATCGCAAAAAAACTACCAGAAAAAAATTATCACTCAAGGGATTTGACTTAATGGAATAATATTATTAGACTAATACCCGTGGGCACCTAAACTAAAAAAAAATCAAGTCCAGCATAACCAAGTCAAGGTTGCCTGAGCATAATTCGAGAGATGATTTCGAGCATAATTCGCCCAGTTTTTAAAATATTAATTTTTAAAATTGCGGCTACCTTCACTGATTTACTAGAGTCATTTTTCCGGCACATCTCTTAACCAGCGACGCTGGCCTGGGGGTAGCGCGTCTGCTTGCGACTCCGCTACTGTGGGGTTCGAATCTTTCTGGTGGACTCTTTTTGCCTAATAAGGGAAATACGCATTATTATTATTCACCTTAATTAATTATTACTTTTCGTAATTATATATGTGACGTGCCACGATAAAAAGGAACTAATTCTCCAAACGAGAATTTCACAAGGCGAGCGATAGAAGTCGAGCCTATTCGGAAGTGAAAGGCGACTCCCGAAAATCTGCCTTCTCTCGCTACGAAATGCTCTATTTACGACCTAATAAAAAGGACCTAATTAAGGACACATTTCAATAACTGACATTATATATTATCATATAATATATGAAATACATACTTTTGTTTGCATAATAATAATTAATAATAAATACATTAGTAATTATTGATGATTAATTTATTAATAATTAATTAAAATGAATAATAGTAATAATTCCAACTTTTTTATTATTTAAAAGAAAGTCTAGCTAAAAGATTCGAACCCCACAGCTGCACATACAAAAAACCGTGACACGTGTGGAATGAAATTCGATCATCTTGCGGATTATGCTCACGCAATCTCAAATTGAATTTCGACCCTCAGGCCTTACACTGTAAGCTACTTGCCGGTCAAAAGTCGCTAGCATCGGAGTTCATTTAGCTTGTGTGTGATTTATCAAAGTTTTTTTTTATGAAACTAACTAAATATTGAGTTCTAGTAATTTCTTAAATTTACAGTTTAGTAATGACCTCTAGTTACAGAAATTATAAATTTAAATAGAAAGTTCACGCCTCGTGGTCTCCATGTTACAGTGCAATTTCAAGTTTTGAGAATGCTCGTTCGCTTTCCTGAGTAATTGCGAATGAAGCACTTGATCCCTTATATTTCCCTATTCTTCAACTTGTATAGAACCCCAATAGTTATTCACAGGAATCATACTTAGATAAAAATTAAATTAGCTTACCTCTCCTAAGCCTTGAATGAAACGTACTAACATTAACCAGTAGTAACCCCAATGTGCAGAAATCGGGACCAGCAATCCGAATACAGAATTTATTAACATTCCCACACCAAGGAAATATTTAGATCCATAACGTTTGGCTAAGATGCCGAATGGTATTTGTGTTATAACGTAGCCGTAGAAGAAGGAACTAAGTAGATATCCCTGCTTCGTAGAGTCCCAAATGAATTCTCCTTCATTATTGTTCTAGGGAAAATAACAGAAGATTGTTATTTGATCTTTGACGATATGTGTAGGCAAAAGTTGCAACATAGGATAATTTACCAATAAATTGCGGCCCAGAAAACCAATAATATGTATGGTACAACATAGGTTACATGTATTTCATAGTTTTTTGGTACAAGTTTGTATATGGGTGATTGTCAAATTGCAGGCAAACTTTAGTACCTAAAGTGGCAATCAAATTACCATTAGGAATTTCATATTTAACAACCAGAGTTTATTGAATCACATTTGAAAATTTAAATTCCAAAAGGGGCATTTCTAAAAAAATAAGAAATAATAATTAAATTTGTCCATTGAATATGACAAGTGGATTTAAAGTTAGAAGTTTGTTGAAAATTACCGCGAACCTGACAAGTATAAAAGCTGTAACGCATGCAAATTAGGAAATAATTTTTAACATCAATTACGGTCTATTCTGGCTTCGAATATTTTACTAATAATTTTGTACACGAGGAAAATCGTGAGGATTAATTGACTGACTCAATGTTTTCCTCGAGGAGTCTCAAAATTTTCTCAAGGATGCTTTCAATAGAGCTTAAAAGTTTTAACACTTATAATAATGATAACTACTTTTACTTTTTTATAATAAAGAATACAGTACATTTTTCCTTTTAAAATAAGGCTATTTATTTCTGCACATATTTTCCAGGAAATATACTGTGTAGGTTAGGAATTGTTGTAACTATCGCATTTTAAGTAACACCGCGGGTTTATCTTACGCGCCATCGTACGCCATATTAAATATCGATTTACTTTTGACCATGTGACTAAACTTGCCGTTCGATACTTTAA
>JAAAKG020140648.1:0-12057 GCA_010014905.2 Druon quercuslanigerum
ATTCACCGAATTTTTCTCATATCCGCCACAACGTAATTAGTTCAGTAATTCCTCAAGTACAAATTTTTTCCGTGTAACAAATTAGAATTTAGTGTGATTGAAATTCACTGCAATTCAGTATAACTTACTAGAATTCAGTAAAATCAATCAGATTCAAATTTTGTCAGGAACTATATAATCCACTTAAAACACTCAAATTCTCAACGTATTCTTAATTCGTTTATCATATTCTCAAGTTTCTTCTCGAGAATATTCGCCTTATGAAAATTCCTGAGAAATCTAGATCTCTGCTGGAGACGAAACACGACCAAACAGATTATGGTCCTATTACACTTTAATTCCTTAAGCGCATTGTTCAAAAATTTTGTCATACAACATGCAGTAATAAGTACACAGAAACAGCTTATAATTAAATAAAATTAAACAAATATTTATATTGAATTTTGTCATTGATTTAATTCAATTTCTGTTTCTGGACATAACCTTCATTCAAGAAAATCTGTTCGAATTCCAATTTTTGTACTCAGATGTGAAATTAAATAATATTACAACAAAAAATGCAGCTGATCAAATGATCTTTTAATCATACTGCAGAAGAGAATTGGAAAGAAAATTCTCAGTTGAGGAACTATAACATTATTTCTTACCATACCCTCTACAGGATTGCGTATAAAAACAGGAAATTAATCATGTAAAAAACATTTCAAGTTACACTGCATTAGGAATGTAAAACGAGTAAACGATGATGTTCATGATGGCAGTTTATTCTTCGCCAGAATATGTTACTCGCTGCAGGTTTAAAGAAATGAAAATGTAGAGGAAGAGGACTGGGTGGTATCTTTTGGGCCTGGAGGTGTTCTCCAGGTGCACGCACGCAGCTTAGGTCCCCACGGCGGACCTCTATATAGTCATTACCTTTTTTTTGGTCAATCGCGTGCTGGCAACTCCGTCCAGGCATGACCACCAAGTGCTCAGGCTTCGACACTGAGGTTATTATGCAGGCAATGCTGAACAGAGAGGAAGCTAGCTGGCTCTGCCAGTCTCGCGTGCTACGTGTTCCGGGTTTGATTGTCCGTTTACTTCGAGGCGGTCAGGTTCGCTTCTGGCTACAGCTTACAAAGTATACGAACTCACCGAGACCATCCGGGAATGTCGCGGCTGATAAGGGGCTTCTGACTTTTTTACTTATTCTCATTCTCCTTATTTTCCCTCCTTTTTAATGCACTTTCCATCTTTATTCGCCATTGGGGCATCTCAGAATGCAATACGATAAGATTCTCCTGCAACTTATCAGGATTAAGTTCTTGTACAAATTTAACTCGGGCATTTGGAAACTGTGCAGAGTTGCTTAAAAATACCGATTTCGAAATTTCCTCTTATTTCCTGATCAAGAAAAAAATAATTTCTTATAAAATAGTTCGATTTTCAACCAAAGAGATGAATCTTAAAACCAGAAAAATGAATTCTCAACAAAAATTCAAATAGTTTATATATACAGCTAAAAAAATTCTCATTTAAAAAAATTTTTAATCAATTTTCACACTAAGACAGAAATATTTTCAAGCAGAAATGGAATAGATAAATTTTCAGATAAATAAATTAATGTTTGAAGACAAAAACGAATTTTTAACGAATGAAATCATTTTTAATTGAGATAATGAATCTTCAATCAAAAATGTATTTTTAACTAGATAGTTTATTTCTCTGGACAAAGAGACAACCTTGAAAAAATACATGAATTTTCAATTAAAACAAGATCAATTTTGTACCAAAAATAAAATGGCAAAATTTTCAACCGAAGAAATGAATTTTCCAACTAAAAGACAAGGTTTCAAATAAAAAATAGCTTTTCTACCACAAAAGACGAAGTAACCAAATAAATTAATTTTCAATCAGATAGCTGAACTTGAAAATAAAAATGAAATTTAAAAAATTAATCATCAACTTCCTAAAGTGAATTTTTAACAAACTAATTAAATTTTCAATAAAAAAATCAACTAAAAAAGATAAATTATTAACAAAATGGAATAATTAGATTTTCAGTTACAAAAATTAATATCAATTTTTAGAAAATTAAATTTTGAACCATCTAGATAAATTTGTAACGAAAAAAGATAAATTTTCCACAAAAAATGAAATGGTTAAATTTTCATTTAACAAATTAATTTCTAATTAAGAAATTTAATTTTCAATCAAAGAAAATTTGTTAATAAAATAGTAAGTTTTTTAACCAAAGAAATGAATTTTCAACTAAAATCATGAATCATCAGTCAAAAAAATAAAATTTTTATCAAAACAGTTGCATTTTCGACCAAAAAGATGAATTTTCAACCAAGAAAATTATTTTTCTACCAACAAAGTTACATTTTTAACATAAATCATGAGTTTTCCACCAAAAACCTAATTTTCAACTTAAGAAGATACATTTTCAACCAATCGCGGAATAGTTCAATTTTCGAACAAAAAAATGAAGGATTTTGAACTAAAATGATGAATCATCAACTAAAAAAAAATGAATTTAACTAAAGTAGTTCCTCTTTTAATTAAGTTCTTGAATTTTCAACTAAAAAAATTCACAGTCAAAAAACAAAAAGATTCGTCCAAAATGTTGAACTTTCATCCCAAAGGAAAAATTTGCATTTAAACAGTCAAATTTTCAACCAAAAAGAATGACTTATTGACAAAATTTTACATTTTTAACAAAATATTTTTGGATTTTCAACCTAAAAATAACATTTTTTAAATCAAGATAAATTCTTAATCAAAAAAGCTATAAAATAATAAAATTATACGCTTGCGAGACTTACTTTTTATTAACATATTTTCTTTTCTAAATATAATTTTACCAAGTTAGAAAAAATCTTACACGGGGTAAGATTTTCTCATACCTGTAGCAACTCTGGAACTGCTGTTTCAACAAAGCTGTTTCTGGATATTACTATTGTTTTAATTCATTTAGTTTTCTATAGTACTATTATGTAAATCCCTAAACAATTCGTGAATCTATAAACCATTATTGCTAATATTTTGAATCAACAATATGCGCAAAGCTACGAAGATTTTTGTTCAAACATGAGCAACTTGAAGCATAAAGAAAGGATTTTCATGGTAAACTCTAATAAATACTAATCAATTTACTTTTATTTTGGTTGGAAACGTGAGGCCTATCGTAAAGTATTAAAAAGTTAAGTAAACTTATTTTTTCCCGTGTAGGAAGTGAGGTGAGGAAAAAAACTATTCAATATCCATTAGAATAGAAAAGTTAGCCCTGATTAAAAAAATACAAAATCCGATCATTGACTGAGGAGTATGTGTATCGAAGAAATGAAACGTGATGAAGTTGATGAAGTTGATAAATAGTCTTGACGTCGATCTCTTTGTAATTTGAAATCACACAGGAGTGAGTGTAAGTATCTTTTATTGCCAACATCTCACAACACCTAAGTACGAGTTATGCGAGTCCGTACTTGGCATTCGAGAATCCTCGTTATCATCGTCGTTGCGTGCAATTTGCTATTACGTACATCCTGTCGGCAGGAGCGGGCAAGAACTGTACTTCAGGGTGGTGATCGCTCAAGTACGCACCACAGCGATGAAAGGGGTTTCATTATTCAACGGTGCACCTGGGGACACGAAATGGGATGTGTGATTCTACAGGAACACAACGTTTACAGAATTCATCGACGAGATCTACTTTTACTTAAAGATACTCATTTGGCAGATTATTACAGTAATTAACGCTGAACTGCTATTCATGGATCATGATTCCAATAAAAAAGATAAATGCTCCTTGTCCAGATGATACAAAAGAAATTGAATTATGTTTGCTCTTAGTTAGGACAATATTTAATTTAATTTTAGGAATTTCTAAAATCCCTGATGGAAAACAATATGGAAAGGGATAGAAATTATGGACTGGGAGTGTTGATAAGTTTGTTTTAATACTAATTGAAAACTATTCTTATACTTAAATATATGACAAACATTGCTAGCGAACCAAAAAGCGATTCATCGACAACAGTGTCGAGGGACAGTTAATAATTCAAATCACCTAAACAGAAAAAATAGAAACATTAAAAGCGATTCAATTTTTTAAATCTTGTCATTGATTATTACAGCGAACATTACTAAAGTTCAAAATTAGTTTACATGAAAATGAGCGGAATCCAAATTGAAACCTTATTTTTTTCTGTATGTGCTTACTACTCGACACGTCTGGAATGGCACTGCGGTTTAGAACGCTTGATGTTCGCGATGAAGTATCGTGAGCGCCGTCTGTCTGGGACTCGAAATTAATCGAGCCGTTTAACACCAAGTCTCACCGTCTCCAACCCATGGACCAAACTTCACTCTCTTTGATTGGCTAGCACTCTTGTTCGGATTTACTAATAGGACATCAATCGTCTCGATCTGGACGCGTCTATCGCCTCTAGCGTATTCTAGATAATCGAGCATGCTTCGGACTTGATTAGTCATCCGTCAGCGAGGCCCGATAGCTCGGCGTCAATTTGATTCATTTCATATACCTCCAAGGTCAGCAATAAATATGCGAACGCCTGCAGGATGAAAAAGAGTTTCTCATCTGTGAAGGTCAGGTGAGATAGCATTGCATGGAAGATACACTTTTGATACAGGAAAGGGAACTCACCATTTTTTCTACCTCATTCACAACCCTCGTAATTCATTTCATTATTTAAATGCTGAACGAGATTCTCAAACTCTAAAGAACTGGAAATTTCAACTTTCGTTCAAGATTGGAATTTTCAACCAGAGATTGATAAGCTCTAACGGCTTTTCTAGAGTAATTGTGAAATTAGATTAGAACAGCAAGCATTAATCAGTGGAAATTATGAGTCGCCTGAAGCGATTGGTTCAGTGCTTTTCTGAAAAAATTTCTCAAGCTACCACAGCCTACAGAAAGTCATAACTCAGTATCTCTACCATTGAAGTTGATCCACTTGTGCTGCGAACGCTTTAACTGTAACACAATCTGAGACACACAAGAAGTGCTTTACGGAAGGCTAAAGCGTCTAGTTTACGTTTATCGCCCTAGCCCTAGGTAGCAAACCGATGCAACGAAGGCTTTCTGACACTAGCTACATTTAAATAACAATAAATATGCTCCTTGCCTGATTGGAGGCGACTTTAACCGCAGATTCTGTCGCCTTGTAACTACGGGACTTGGGGCTAAGATCAAAGATTGATTTACAAAGGAAGTTAGCAGTGATAATGGAGTCTCGTTTTACGACTCGAAAGGCCCGCAAGACGCATATGCAATATGGTACCATTAGAAATAAATGTGCAGACTAACTAATGGCTTATACGCTTCAACTATACATGTGTCAAGAATTAGCATTAAAAACCAGGCTTTCTGATTGGAAACTGGACCATAAAATGATGCATTTGTAGTTGTCTCTGTATTTTAAGGGTCGAATCTATATTTAGAAGCGTGTCTCACTGTAACTTCACCTGTCCACATTTCCGGCGCTAAACGTTCAGTTATTTCGTTCTTTAACCAGTTTCTAGCCACGCAAGCACCATCACGATGTGTTATTAGCGTTAGACGCAGCTGTTCTTCTCTAACAGCTTTCAAGATTTTATTTACGCTCTTGGTGCAATTGTAAATTTGCATGGTTAATATTCCACCGACTTCCTGGACACCTTGCTAATCAGTAACGGTGAACATGTGTCCCATCAGCTGAGACTGAGGGAACAAAAAGGAGACCCGTGAATTCAGGAAATTTCGTTGTTGATTCAGCAATCTACCTTGAGAACCTAGTGATCTCATCAGACATTTTTGTTAAATAATTAAATATAAATATTCTAAAATATAATATTTGTGGAAGGATTCAAGTCACGTAACGAATTTTTTAACTTGGAACAGGCTAACATGTAGTTTTGCAATTATACTTTGAAAATTCTGAAGCGCAAGAGACTGTCGCAATGTTCCTCGCGTGTTTACATTGAGTAGGAAGAAGATCGCATCCCGTCTAGAAGCGGCGCGGCGCTCGCTTTGCTACTACCTTACACCGTAAGAGATTAACGCGGAGGGGAAAAAATTAGGACGCTCTCCCTCTGATAAAATGGAACAAGCTGCTCATTACCGTGTATTGAGGATAACCTCGTAAATGAACTTTATATATGGCTAACTGATAAGTGAAATTTCACGGTTGCTAAGAAAAACAAATAGTCACGGGGACGATTTTCCAGATCTGCTCTATTCGCTGCTAATTATTCAATCAACAACATTCATAATAATTTATTATGACTAAATAAACGAGTAAATAATTTTTGAAAGATGCAATATTGTTTTAATGTTTGTGTGTATCGAGTTGCATCAGAATTTTAATATTTATTCCAAATTTATTTTTACCTTATTAATTTTTTTCACATATTAGTCGAAAAAAGTTTTAGATTATATTTTTTCCAATTTCAGGATGGCATTATAATTAATTCTAGATTTTTAGGCATCTTTAATATGCATTTATTGACCTGTTAGAAACCTTTTAAGTACATTCGAATGTTAAATTAAAGCTTCTCAAAAAAAAGGTTTTTTATCTTGATTTTTAAAAATTTTATCTTCTTTTGATGTTCGGACAGAACTTTCATTGACAAATTTACACATTTTGATAGAATTATTACTTTTGAACGTCAATTTATCGCTTCTACAAAACATTGCTTTGGAAAAAAGAAAAAAGATTCTTTAATGTTTTTTTTATTTTACGTTTTAAAGTAGTTTCAATTGTTAAATTCATTCGTTCTGAAGTCACTGAATCGATTCATACCAGAAAAACTTTGTTGGAAATGGAAATGAGACATTAATTTCACTGAAATCGATTAGACTACTTAGAAACCTTTTTACACTTGCTGGATTTTGTCCAATTCTGATGTTTTGACCTGATATATATTATATATATATATATATATAGTAAAATTTATTAATTCTAATGAAAGAAATCGATTGAGCCATTGATTCCATGAAAAATAGTTTTGATGTTAGAAGTACAGCATTACTGTAACATAAATATTTTTTGGTTGTAACAATACATACAAATTGACCTATTCACGAACCTTCTAATACTTTCCAACGTCAATTTACGGCTTTTAAAAAAAAATTCTTTACTTATATCGGGAAAAATTCTTCCATTTTATCTCCATAAGAGCTGTTATAATTTTTCTAATTTCTTATAAGCAACCATTATTTTAAGGGTCATTGCGCATCCAAACTCACTTTCATTATTCACGAGATCGGAATCCAGTTCATTATACAGTCTGCTGGATAATTATGACAATGCATACTGCCGAGGGTTAGTTCTAGTTATTACATTCGATGCCCTTGAATAACTCGCGTGAGTCTGATGGGACGAAGACCTTAATTATGCTCTCAGTGTCGTCTGGAGTTTCTGCATCCACTGAAGAAGCGATATCTGTGGTACTTGTCTCAGTAATGGACTCTTTCAGCAAACATTTAAAATAAACTAAAAATATTTTATTTTGCCTTAAAATGCTTAAATCTAAAGTTTCTTTCTTTAATGACATTCCTGATGTTATCATTTAATTTAATTATACAAGTTTTTTCAGTAAAATTTTTTAAAAACTCATTATTTTTTACTTGTTTACATAAGAAGACTTACAAATCGTCCAGTACATCTCTTTATACTTTACACTCTTTATAATTTGTTTTATTCTATTTTTAAAAGATCTTATAATAAAAATGTTAAAATCTTAGAATTTTTGTCTTATATAATATTGGAAATTCCATTTAAGTAACACTCATTTAAGTCGTCCCTAGCATTTCTGTCTTGGGAATTTGATGACGCGGGGACTGCAGGAGCATATGAGAGGCGGTGCTTATAGTCATGCATGAAAAACAACTTGAGGGCCACATTATCAGCGAACTAGCTGCATCAGGTGGCGTCATGCGTCCAAATCCAAAAGAAATGATTGATGCAGCCCTGCTGTTCGCGTTTGGAGCGAGCGAATGTTGTCTCCGATTTAAGTGAAGGCCATTTAGGACCAGAGCCGAAACCACACTTACACGGCAGACAATTTTAAAAGCAAAGTTTTGTGCCCACCCTGTATGAACTTTTTTCCATTAATGGACAATATAAAAAATGTAAGAACAGATTTGCTCACCTGGCGAGTACCTCGTTGATTAGTGCATGCGCATAATCACGATCACCATCGAGGATTATGGTCGCGCTGGTCGCACATGCACTTTATAAAACCGCGCCTAGAACTTGTGTGTGTGTGCCAGGACGAAGTAGCGATTTCTTCTCTGGCCCAGGCTGTAATTTGCAAGGCGTAGGTCTCCTCTGAAAGTCTGAACTACCTTGACTTTCATTCTGAGGAGTTCTCAACAACAAAATAAATTGAAAGTGATACTGGAAGCGAAAGTCCTGGACAGGAAAACGATGCTTCTTGGAATAAAGATCAATTTGCTAAATTAGACATCTTTATTTTACGCTAATGAATTCATTAAGTGGTTATTGTAGGGTTCAGAGTTCATCCTCTTTTTTACCTAAAACTAATTTTTCCCCGAAAATTTTCTAAAGATCTAGTAAATATCATAGATTAAAAAAAAATACCTTAAATTCTTTAAAATGCCTTCAAATTATTCAAATGAATTACAATTTCCTTGTTATCTTTAAAAATTAAAAAATACATACATTCTTTATAACCTTTCGAAATATGTTGAGATATTTGAAAATCTTTAAAGTCCTACGAACTCCTTCAATTCTGGTTGATAAATTCTGTGAAAAATTATTGAAGTATCTTAAGAGCTTCTAAATAGCTCAAAGTATTTAAATCCTTGGAAATCTTTTAAAATGTCCTAAAACCCTATAGGCTCGTAAAAACGTGCTTGTCTGTCAAGATTTTATAGGGCCGAAATTCTAAGACATTTTTAAGCTCTTAAAAATTCCTTGATACTTTATAAATACCTTAAAATCTTTAAAGTCCTTTTGTATGCCTCCAAATTATTTAAGAATATTGCAAATGCCCTACCGTATTAAAAATCTTTTAAAATGTTTTGAAGTCCCTTAAAATTTTTCTAAGTTCTAGAAGATTCCACGAAATTTCTAAAAATACGTTACAATCTTTCAAAATATTTGAACTCTATTCAAATGATCAAAATCAATAAAAAATTACTTGGAATATTTAAAAATAACTTAAAATCTTTAAAATTCTTTAAAATTTTTGGAGATACCTAAAATATATTTGAAAATCTTTCTTATAAAATTCTATGGAACATTTTAAAATATTCTAAAACCTTTAAGGTCCTATAAAATCGTTCCATTTCTTTTGAAATTCATCAAAATCCCATTAAACTTTTTTTCAACCCTTTAAAACCGTTAAAATTCTTGAAATCTCTTGAAACCCGCTGAAATATTCAAATTTCTAGGAAATTTCTGGACATTTTTAAAAATACCCGAAAGTCTTAAAAATGGTTTAAAATCCATTCAATTTATTGAAATAAACTGAAAATTTGTTGAAATCTTTCAAAATATCCAAAACCCTTTGGAAATACTTCGAAATATCTGTAAAACTTTGAAAGCTTACGACATCTCTCCATTCTTCTTAATAAATTCTTAGCAAATTCATTAAAATATACTGAGAACTTTTAAATCGACTCTTAAAATCATTAAAGTCCTCGAAAATCTTCAAAAATATCTTGGAATGTTTTAAAATGTCCTGAGCAAATTCCACGGAATTTTTTTAAGTATCCAAAAACTTTCAAAATCCTTTGAAATCCCTGCGGATTATTGAAATCTATTTAAAAATTCGAATCTTTCAGAAGAGCAGGAATTGTTTTAAAAGAATTCAAAAAAATTCAAAAATAGGCATATACTTGAATTCAATAGTGGGCCATGGGTTCATTTATTGAAAGCAAAGTGATTAAAGTGATATTTTCATCTTTAAAAAGTGACTTTAAAGTGATTTCAGTGAACAAAGTTACTAAAAGTGACTGTTTGGTAGCCCTGCTTATAATTGACAGTTGTTTAAAGTGCTTCTTACAGAAATTCCATGATTTTTGCCATTTTTTTCTTCAAAATCCATAACTTTTCCCTGACTTTCCCTGAGCAGCGAAATTCCGCGTCTTTTCCCTGATTTCCAAGTATGTTGTATATGTATATCGCGTGTAGGCGAGGCTTTGTGGTTTCTCGTTGAGGAAGAAAGTAATGATTGCTTGATGATCGACGTCAACATACAGACCTTTCTCAGTACCATTGCAAACTTCTCTGTATGCACAATCAAGTTAGATCAGGCATTATGGGACACTCGATTATCGACCGTTTGATCGATCGATCGGAAATGATCTTATTAAGGGAAATTTAAGCTTAGCAGTTTTATATTTGGAGAATGAAGGACGTTTCTTGAGAGTTCAATCAGTTTCGATTGAGACTGCAATTTCCTGTTTTGTTCGCAAATGCAACTTTCTCTCCTCTTGTCGGATTATCGGTTATTTAATAGTGTATTAAGCTGGAAATGGTAAATTTGATATGAGCTATGAATATTGCTTATTATTTTATAGTAAGAGCAACCTATTTCCTGATTTGATAATTACTATTAGTTATGGTCAGAACAAGAGTACATTGCGTCAATGAAATGTACTTCAATCAATCAATCGTAATTGAATTCATCAACGACAGGTATTATCCGCAAAGGATTAATATAGAAATAATAAACGAAATGAGAAACTGAAGTTACGACTAATAACATTTAATTTAGAGATACCAAACGTCTCGCTAATTAAACTTCATCTGAACATGAATTATTTATCGTTATTCCGACAAATCATTATCACAGTAAAAATGTATGCTAAAGTTGGTAAGCCTTAAAATTAGTTTGGCTAAACTTTAGCTTCGTTAGGATTCAAGAAAATTTGGTCTGATTTTAAGACCTGATTATCCCAATCGCAAAATTCAGCCTTAAATTCATCAAGAACTGAATTAAAATCAGATCAATTTTTTTTCCGAAATTCACTGAAAATAATGACAATCATTTTTAGGTACACAGAATATACACAAATTCCAAAAGAATCACATCTCTGCATAAATTCTGAATATTTTTATCGTAGTTGTTAATGAATATAGGTAAAATTTCTGTCAAAAGAGATGAGTTTTCAAACCAAAAGACGAGCTAAAAACCAAAGAGTTGAATTTTCAAAGAAGACAAATATTTCCGTCTTGACAGGAACAAATTTTTAAGTGAAGAGAACGAATTGTCTACAAAAAAGTTAATTTTCAACAAAAAAAAAAAGATTTATTTCAATAATAGTTTAATCTTCAACTAAAATATAAAGGGTCTATGGTGGTAAGCATGCAAAAGTTGCACCCGCACGTATCAAGTTCATATTACTACTACAGATGGGATTGATGTAAAACAAAATTCCTCCAAAGGATAACTTGAAAATTTTATTTTCAGGGTGCATATTTTCAACATTTTTTGAGGTTATGTTGTAGAGACACACCTCTAGTTTTTTTTTGGAAAAAATACTCTTATTGTCTACTTCAAGATATATTTTACCCAAATTTTTCATAGGGGTATTTCATGGCTTAAAAAACAAAATCTGACGCAGGACGCCGTGCGTGTATTGCGTATAGCACATAACAATGACCTCGAGTAAAAAAATATTTAAAAAATTTTCAATATTTTTTCTGAGGTTTATGTTTTAGAGATAAACCTCTGGTTTTTTTGTGAAAAATGCACTTATTGTCTACTTCAACATATATTTCACCCAAATTATTCATGGGGACACCTAATGGGTTAAAAAATTGTTCACTTGTTTCGAGGTGACTGTCAAAAACTTTCCCATCATCATACTGCCTATCAGCACACTAACTTTCTGATTCCGCGATTCACTTGTTTCGAACAGATCGTCAAATTATTCAAATTATATTAATTATAATATTCAAATTATTCACTTGTTTTGAGATGATTGTCAAATGTTTTCATAGCATCTTACAGCTAGCCACACGCTAACTTTCTGAGTCCGTTATTCACTTGTTTCGATCTGATTGTCAAATGTTTTCGCCACATCTTAATGATTGTCAG